>JAJJMC010000114.1:1602-15996 GCA_023531435.1 Papaver californicum | reverse complement strand
TTTGTACCATACTATCCATATGACTATTGTGTCGGACCAGAAATTTGCACTTCTGCCGGGTCGGGATTCGACCCAACCGGCTAGTACAAACCTCCCGTGATGTCACTCTTATGAAACAGGATTACATGAAAAATAAATATATTTTCTTAATAATCTATAAATCAGTACTTTTATCTTAAATATAGAAGCTCAGCAATAAAAGTTTACTTGAAAAGAAACAAATAAGAATACTCAACATTAATAAGTAGTACATAACTTAATTCCAGATAATAATTTTTCATGTAACTACCAATCAAGTTAATAGAAAGTTTCTAACCAAAAATATATGTAAATGATTTTGGAAATTCAAAAAGAATATAATAAGACAAGGAGCATTGATACTCAACTTTCATTGGCACATAAAACTAACTACAAGATTCTACATCAAAAATATTCACAGATTTTTGTACTAAATTAGCTTCCAAATGTACAAGTTTTTCAGCATAAGAAATTGGTAAAAACTAAATCAAAAATAGCTTAGTTCTAACACCAAAATGCCCCAGCCCATGATATATATATACAAAGACAAGAATATATACCACATTGTGTCCACAGCTCCACGCTGTAAGCTTTTTTCAGCTTAGTACTTCAAGCTAGCTCCAAACTCAGCGGGAAAACAAAGCAAAAGAAGTAAGCCACAACCTAGTAGGGGTTGCAACGGAAATCTAGTACCACAAGATTTATAATCCAAATACCACAAGTAAGATCAACAATAAGAACGTTAAACTGAAATATGTAATTCACACATAAATGTAAAACATTCATTTTTAAACATTTGTTAGGTTCCATTCACTTAAATTCAGATAAAATTTAGTATATTATTCGTTTGGTCGGCACTAATATCAGAGTAGTTGGATACTAGACATTTTTACATCTAACGGTCTTCCAGGTACACCCATAGGTGGATGCCGATTAAGGCCTGACGGTCCTAAAGAAGAGTATACTAGTTTCAAAATCAAGTTATCACAAAGGAAACATCCACAATCCAAGATATGAAAACCTCATGAGTTGATGCGTGTTGTAAGTGTAACAAATTACTCAATATATTTCCCACTAATTAACTATTAATATAGCGATAGTAAGGATCGTTCTCACTGAGAGCTGTGTAATTGATATGTTATTTAGATTAGAAAAACTATAATAAAATAAAATAATAAGGGGGATTGGTTGTTTAAAATAATTAAAAAGAATAACAATAAAAAAAAAGATGATTAGGGAATAATTCGTCGTTACCAAACGTTAACTCGAGTAATATACTTATCTATCTTTCTTCAGAATCATTCATCACCAACCGTAAAAGAGCAGGTACGCTTAGTTATCCCCAAAACTCTTTATATCACCTGATAACAGGTACGGTTAGTACCGGATTCTATCCAACTGAGCCACCTTGAGGTTCGCTTACAAGATGTAACTCAATCGAACGCTTTAGGGTTTTTGAATTTAGGTTTGATCCCAGCAGTTAAACTCAGTACTCTCGGTTCACTTACTGGTGTTGTCTTCATATACGATTGCTCCACATAATCCCTCTGCAAAGGTCTCACGTTTTCTACTTGTGTAAAGACTTAAGAGACTATTACACTTATCCCTTAACTTCTACTAGTATTAAACTGATCAATATATTAATCTAATTATACACTTAAACAATCTAGAAACCAATCATAAATCCTAGTGTTTGTACCAAAAATTACTTTCGGCACAGAACACGATTGATTTGATGATGATGATGTGAAGTAAGATAAGAACAAAAATTAAAGATAAATAAAGGAAACAAGAGTTTAACGTGGTTCGGTGAGTTATGCCTACATTCAAGGATGAATCCCCTTAGGGAGAGATATTTATTGATACAAGCATTACAATAGTGTTTCTCATGGTTGAGAGAGTGATATGATGCTTCGGGTTTTTGGTCGTGTCGTAATCAACCAAAATATTCCAGTTCTTACTCTCTAAAATAAAATGAAGTATAGGGATAAGAACAAGTTCGTTCCCACAAGGAGGCAATAGATTATGCTAATTTTCAGTCACGTAAATAGCAACAGGAGGGATTTTCGTAATGATCTAAGCTAAATTAAACTAAGGTAATACGTAAGTAATAGAGATGTGTATCAGGGAGAAAAAGCATTGGTTAGAGATTTCATCATCCGTTATCCAACATGTTATCAATCAAAGCATACTCAACATTCATGCATTAGTAATACCAAAAACCCTAAAGTAGCCAGTTATCTCGTCTACTTCGGCAAAACTCCTAATATCATCACAGAATGAGTACCTCCACCCTATGAATTCTTATGCACCGGATAACCTGAGTGAGTACCTCCACTCAAGTTCAACCCAATGATAGCTATGGTCTTTGTGAGTTGAGGTTAATCTAAATAACCCGGCGCAGTTCGCTACTCGGATTCAATCTAGGTCAAGCTTCTACACATATTCGTATGGCAACATCCCGTCGTTAACAAATATGTTATACTACTTGTGACCGGAGTCCCTCGACAGAATCGACTCTCAGCACTCCAGTCTAGTAATAGATATCAATGCATGCTTATTCAATTCGCGACTCAAACAAACATACAATCAATCATATATCATTATACTCAGTAGAACATGAACGATATTAAAAACAACATGAAATCATGAGATATGCGCCATTCAATTAATAAACATGTCTTCAAACATCAGATTACATCCCTAACCAATATAGAAGGGTTTAGCTCATCATGGGTTTCTGAAAACCCATGGAAAATAATTAAAAGATAAATACTCAAACCCGGAAAGATGGCGAAGAATTGTTTCTGCAGATTTGCCTGTACGAAAAAGTGGCCAGCCTCAACTTGCGCCTGTGCTGTTGATAGACACATTTTAGTGTCTAGATTGCACCTTAGTTTCTATTAAGTTAGTATTCGATTTTGCAAATATTACGTGTTTTTATGCTTTTGTAGGTACATTTGAAGAATAAAGATTTGTGGAAAAATTGGCTCAAAAAGTGATAAAGGCACCCAAGGACAAGTGTTATTTGGCACCCTATAAGTGGATAAGGGGCACCCTCGAGTCAACTCGGTTAAAATAGGGTCAAAACCGAGTCAACTCAGTCAACCAGAGTTGACCGAGTCAACTTCCAGTCAGTATCGGGACGGAACTGCTGCACACTTTGATTCACGTGATTTTTGGAATATTTTGCTCCCAAATTGATACACAATATACTAGAGGTCCATACAAGATTAAACACGTGAAGAATTAGAGGTTTACGCCGGAAAAATAGCCCCAAATCCGAGTTTCGCCGGAAAAAGGGTATTATACTTTGATTCGGATTTGGATGAATTTGGGAGTGTTTTATGGAGTTCTATTAGGTTTAGAAGACTCAAAAGGATCCCTAGAGACTATATATACCAAGAGAAGCCAAGAAGAACGAAGGTGAGATAACTTAGAGTTGAAGTTTCGGAGTCGTCGGAATTGTGGCCGGAATTACCCACGATCCGGCCACTGCTGCAGTCACCGACGACCGTTGTTCTTCATCAACTCCATCGGAGAAGAAGACACACAGCAACACCTTATAAGTGTTGCTGTTTCGTTGCCTTAGCTTCCAAATTTCTTCCCCCCTTTTCTTTGCCTTAGCCTTTTGCAACGGCTGAACCTTGTTCTGTAACACTTATAAACGCGTCTGTTCAGCTGTTGCACCGTTATTCAACCTTGTAATCAATATTTTGAGCAATGAAAAGATCTTTTGAGCAAGTTTTCTTCACCATGCGCTAAGTATATTTACTGGGATGATGGAGGAGGTTTTTCTCTCAATTTTATGTGGTAAGTCTATTTTTAATTAATTAATTATAATTCTTTACTTATTAAAATTGCATAGTTTTGAAATAGAAAAAACGGTTTTCATTCAGTAGTGGTGTTTTCGTTTGATGGGTCATGCTGGGTTAACAACCTCTGATGTCCCATGCTTATGATTTACCTTTACTTGTTTGCATAAAACCTATTTTGGCAATATTTGAGCTTAATTTATTTAAAAGAATTACCCAATTAATCACATAAATTGTTAGAAATAACTGATTCCTGATTCCTGGTTTTCCCCATATTTTCTAAAAATCATCTCTAGTTTATTTTCCTGATTTTTATTAGTTTAGATTTAGTCCAATATTTTCTAAAATCATTACCTTCACAAGTTCGAGAATCGAACCTCTTTTTACCACTATATAAAATCACATCAATTTTTGGCGCCGCCGACGCGGACTTGTTTTTAGGTTTAGGGTTTTATATTTATTTTTAGGTTTTTATTTTTAGTTTTATTATTTTACTTTGTTCTATTTTACGCTTCTTTTGGTATTTCTCTTGTGGCTACAGGTTGGATTTTGGATCGAAAAGAAAGTACGCCAAAGTTTTGGAATTAAAGCTAAAGACTTGGAGTTAAAGGGAAAAGCCTTTGATGATGAACCTGACCTCCAATAAACCATTGGAACTTCATTATATGTTATATATACCCCTACAATAGGCTTCCCACGAGAAAGGCCTAATTTCTTCATGTGGAATTCGAGTTAGCCACTTAGCCAATCCTAGTAGAACTAGGAAATGTGCTAAGTATCCATATTTCACTCCAACAAGGTATATCAGCTCCAAATCCTTTCCTAAACCCATATGATGTCTAAAACATAGCTAATAACCCACCAAGGCTATCCACTAGCCCATCAAACCATTCTAGCCCTTCAAATCATGACTTAGCACATTACCGCATCATGCTTCAGCCGCACTTGCGCCTGGCCGCTGGCAGCGTAGGCCAAATAAGCCACTTCGGGGCTTTGCCCATATCTTCCTCAATTTTGATCAGAATGACTTCATTATTTCACCATTGGCTTTGTAATTAAATTCCCTACACTGTGGTATGTGAAAGGCCTATTTTAAGCAGAGTTTCACTGGATCCTCGGTGATTCTAGCTCTTAACCTCCATTCAGCGGGTTTCTGAACTGTAACCTGAAAAACTAACAAAACTACAAAAGTAATCAAAATACCTAGTAATTCACTCAAATATAGCAAATAAGGTTCAGGAAAAACTAATTTATATGTGTGAATTATGCACCTATCAAATTCCCCCACACTTGCGTTTTGCTAGTCCTCGAGCAAACTATCGATCTAACTAAACTAAAAAGAATAAAAATACAACTCCGTTTCGTCGAGTAAACGGCTACACTTAGCATGTGTAACAAGACTTTAAACCCCTAGGTGTCCCTAGTGTACGAGTTATAGTCTCGTGAGGGTTTACAAGAGATATACCCACAAAACCTACTTCAACTTCCAAAAATTCCAAAGCACATGCATACGAAAAGCTACGAAAACATAAAGTTTCTACATACCAACAATAAGAAGTCAGAAATATAAAGAACATTATTCTCATGCTTAATCCTTAAGTTTGGAGAAAACCACCAAATAAAAGAGTCCCGGTTCGAGAGTGACCGAATATTTCTGCCTTACCAATGATTTTATGAAATTGACACTCAAAAGGCGCACTTTATGGTTCTCATAGATGCGTAAGCGAGAGTGAAGAGAGAAAGCCTACGCATATTGACAGGTAGGAAGGAAAGGTAACCTTCCGAGTCATATTAAGATGTTATCCCGTATAAAACGGAACAAGAAAGAACCCTTTTTATTTTTCTAGTAATCTCTACGAAAGGAAATCAACCACTATGCGAAGATGGGAATTGTTACTTACCTTCTCATCCGGTCGGCAATCAGCACCATTCTCCCAACATCCCATAGAAACGTCTCCGGTCTTGACTTTAGCTCATAAACTCTTGCCCTTCGTATGCCTTGATCACTTGTAGCTCTTTTTCTTACGTACGCAGCACCAAATGTGCTAAGTTTTCAGCCGCATCTTTTTCTTTGCTGCTGCCTTTTTTTTTTCTCGGTTGCTTTTAGCTCTTTTTCACGTTGTTACTGGCTTACTTTCTTCTCATTCATTGCTGCTGGCTCATATATTTTTTATTTATTTTTATTTTTTTTCTTTTACGCCAGCGTACAATTTTTTTCTGATTTTTTTTTTCTTTATGAATTTACGCCAGTTTTTGTATCTTTTTACGCCTGTAGCAATTTTTATGTTGCTGATTTTTCTAGCCTTTTACGCCAGTGCTGGTTTTGTATGGCTGCACTCTTTCTTCTTGCTCACTTTCATACATGAGTTACTTGCTTTTTCTATTTTCAACTTTCTTCTGATTTTTATTGCTCCGCTTGTTGATGATGATACGTTTCTATGGACTTGACGTTGCCGAGAGAACGATGCCAACTGCAAACCAAACTACAAGAATAAGTTAGCAACTCTGATGACACCCTCATGATTGATAAAAAGTAGCACTCAAGAGATCAAAAATAATGCTGAAAATTGGTGCGAGGTTAGGTAGCTCATCATTCTACCCGGAATTAGCGCAGATGAAACACTCTAAACGTATAATTGAAGGTCTGGTGCTTCACTCATGGGTATTGAATGATCACAAGTCTAACCTGTACTCTCCTATCGGCAATTTAGGTCCATTTTGGTCGGCACTAGCCTCTCAAAAACTAAGCACTCCGAATGTAGTTCTCTAACAGTTCTAAGTTCAGTTGTTTCGAGTAGAAGTCCGTATGTAAACGTAGCTAGCCGTATGCAAAGTGTCTCTAAAATCTCTAAAAGTTGAAGTTTTTCATGCAAATGTGTGTATGCTTAAAAATTCTACCTAAAAAAAATAAAAAATCAGCTAGAAAAATAAAAATCTATATGCCTAAATACTCCCCCACACTTAAACTTTACATTGTCCTCAATGTAAATTGAATCATCCAATGTACCGTCAAGATGGGAAACTCTACATGCTCAAAGATAGTTTACAAAACCAATGGGTTGCCTCCCATTTAGCGCTTAGTTTAACGTCTATAGCCCGACTAGCCATTCTGTGCTACTCCTCCAGAGGGAGCGCCTTTTCTAACTGTATGGTAGCCTTTTCAGGCTCAAATGACTCGTAGTATGGCTTTAAGCGATGCCCATTTACTTTAAGCTCCTTTCCCGTATTTAAGCACCTGATTGCCACTTCACCATGAGAGAAAACATTAGTCACAAGAAAAGGTCCAGTCCACCTGGACTTCAATTTACCTGGAAATAAATAAAGGCGTGAATTAAACAAAAGAACTTTCTGTCCAACAATAAACTGTTTTCTAGAAATCCTGCTATCATGAAAAGCCTTTGTTTTTTCCTTGTAAATCCGTGAGCTTTCATATGCATCGTTCCGGATATCGTCTAGCTCACTCAGTTGAAGTTTCCGGTGTGTGCCAGCCCCGTCCATCTCCATATTGCACTGTTGAATCGCCTAAAAAGCCTTATGCTCAATTTCAACCGGAAGATGACACGGTTTCCCGTAGACGAGTCTGTATGGGGACATCCCAATAGGCGTTTTATATGCTGTCCGGTACGCCCACAAGGAATCATTGAGGCGCAAGCTCCAGTCTTTCCGTGACGGATTCACTGTTTTCTCCAGAATCGACTTACCTCTCTATTTGAGACTTCGGCTTGCCCGTTTGTCTGTGGGTGGTATGCTGTGGCAATCTTGTGAGATATGTTGTACTTTTTCAACAGCCTCTGAAAGAATCTGTTTCGAAAGTGTGATCCCCCATCGCTGATTATGGCTCTCGGAGTCCCAAACCTTGCAAAAATCTGTTCTTTCACAAAATCTGTAACTGCTTTAGAATCATTAGTAGAGGTGGCTTTAGCTTCCACCCATTTAGAGACATAATCAACAGCGAGTAGGATGTATAATTTACCGAAAGAATTAACAAAAGGGCCCATATAATCAATGCCCCATACATCAAAAATCTCAACGTAAAGCATAAATTTTTGTGGCATCTGATTTCGGGCACCTAGATTGCCTGTTCTTTGACATCTATCACAAGTTGCGCAAGTTACATACGCGTCTTTGAATAAAGTGGGCCAGTAGAAACCACTTTCGAGAACTTTGAGGGCTGTCCTCTTAGCACCGAAGTGGCCTCCACATGCATATGAGTGGCGAAAAGACAAGATAGAAGCATGTTCAGTTTCGGGTACGCACCTTCGCATAATTTGGTCTGTACAATGTTTCCATAGATATGGATCATCCCATATATATTGATGTGCTATTTTTTTCAGCTTGTCTCTCTCAGCACGAGACAAATCTTTAGGGATTTGTTTAGACACTAAATAATTCACAATATCTGCGTACCAGGGTTCCGACGCTGTAACTGTGAAGAGTTGTTCGTCCGAAAAGCTTTCGCTCAACGGGACATCCTCTTCCTCTATAGTCAGACGGCTCAGGTGGTCTGCTACAGTATTCTCTATACCTTTCTTGTCTTTAATATCGAGATCAAACTCCTGTAGGAGTAAAATCCATCGAATTAGCCTCGGTTTCGCCTCTTTTTTCGTCAGTAGGTACCTGAGTGCTGCATGATCAGAAAATAAAACAACTTTTGAACCAATTAAATAAGAGCGGAATTTTTCTAATGCAAAAACAATTGCTAATAACTCATTTTCAGTAGTTGTGTAATTTTGCTGAGCTCCATTCAGTGTCCTAGACGCATAGTAGATGGCGTGAGGCAGCCTACCAACCCGTTGGCCTAGCACTGCGCCAACTGCAAAATCGCTCGCGTCGCACATTAGTTCAAATGGCCTAGTCCAGTCCGGTGGCCTAATTACCGGGGCTGTTATCAAAAGTTTTTTCAAACAATTAAACGCAGCCAAGCATTTCTCATCAAAATGGAAAGTCACGTCCTTTTGTAGTAAACTGCATAGTGGTGCCGCAACTTTTGAGAAATCTTTGATAAACCTGCGATAAAATCCTGCGTGACCAAGAAAAGCACGAACTCCCTCACCGTGGTGGGAGGGGTAAGAGCACGAATAATATCAATTTTTGATTTATCAACTTCAAAGCCTTTAGAAGATATAATATGGCCTAAAACAATGCCATGAGTTACCATAAAATGGCACTTCTCCCAATTCAGAACAAGATTAGTATCAACACATCGTTTAAGAATTAATGTCAGGTTATCCAAGCACAAGTCGAATGAATCCCCATACACACTGAAATCGTCCATAAACACTTCGATGATGTTTTCAACGTAATCGGAAAAAATACTTACCATACACCTTTGGAACGTGGCCGGCGCATTACAGAGGCCGAAGGGCATCCTTCTGTATGCGAATGTTCCGAACGGACATGTAAAGGTGGTCTTCTCTTGATCCTCCGGTGTTATCGCAATTTGATTGTAACCTGAATAACCATCAAAAAAACAGTAATATGCGTGTCCGGACAATCTTTCTAACATTTGATCCATAAAAGGTAAAGGAAAGTGATCTTTTCTAGTGGTTGCATTAAGCTTTCGATAATCAATACAAACCCTCTAACCCGTTTGCACCCAGGTCGGGACTAGTTCATTTTCTGAATTATGCACCACTGTAACGCCCGATTTTTTCGGTACGACTTGTACCGGGCTGACCCACTTGCTATCAGAAATTGGGTAAATAATACCCACGTCTAATAGCTTGAGTATCTCTTTCTTTACTACTTCCATCATCGGAGGATTCAGTCGACGCTGCGCTTCCCTCGTAGGCTTCGTCCCCTCCTCAAGTAGTATTTTATGCATGCATAGAGAAGGGCTTATTCCCTTGATATCAGCGATTGTCCATCCTATTGCCGCCTTGTTCTCTCTCAAAACGCGAATGAGCCTGTGTTCCTGCAATTTCGTTAGCTCATTCGAAACTATTACCGGTAACTCCTCTTTTTCACCCAAATACATGTATTTTAGGTGATACGGAAGAGGCTTAAGTTCTAGTTTAGGTGCTTGCAAAACAGAAGGCAATAATTTTTCATTAGAGTACGGTAAAGAAACAACAGAGACATTCGGTGCAAGTGAACAAGAATCTAATGCGCAAACAGCCTCATTAATTGCGTTTCCAAACTGAAATTTCATTCTCGGGTCTGCTGAATTTTCAGCCCCCATGCTACCCTTGAGAACAGCCTCCAATGGATCCGTAGCCCCCAAATCGAACATCTGTTGAGCCAAAGAGTCAAGAACATCAATAGAAAAACAAGCATGCACATCGCTAGGATACCGCATAGTCTCATAAATGTTAAAACGTATTATTTCTCCATCAAACTCCATGGTTAACGTCCCATTAAACACGTCTATTTTAGTTCTTGCTGTCCGCATGAAAGGCCTGCCCAATAATAGCGGTATGGACGAATCAGTCGATCCATCCATCATCTCTAATACGCAAAAATCTACAGGAAAAACTAGCTGATTAACTCGCACAAAAACATCCTCAATAATACCTCTAGGGTACACATTAGGAAGGTCAGCTAGTTGTAAAACAATTCTCGTTTCTTTCAAAGGGCCTAAATTAAGCGATTCATATATAGACGCAGGCATAACATTCACTGATGCTCCTAAATCTAGCATGGCCTTATTAAACGTGGTGTTACCAATAATAATAGGAATATCGAAACTACCGGGGTCTTTACACTTGAGTGGGAGTTTCTTTTGCAAGATAGCTGAAGCGTTTTCCCCCACTCTCATTACCTCGTTACCGGTTAATTTTTGTTTATTGGTGCACAAGTCCTTCAAAACCCTCGCATACTTGAGGACTTGTTTAATTGCGTCAATCAGTGGGATGTTCATGTGGATTTTCTTAAAAATTTCTAAGATATCCTTGTCTTGTTCCGCCTTTTTCGAATTAGCAAACCTGCAAGGAAAAGGTAGAGGAGGAACGTAGGTAGGTAAAGGAACTTTAGAATTTTCGTGACTTACCTCAGCATTTTTAGAGGCGTCAACAGCCTCATTTTCAGCACAATTAGAGGCGTCAACAGCCCTCTTTTCCACGGCTGGCTCCTTCGGAGCTTTGGTGTTTTCGGCTTCTTCTGGCTGTACAGTTCGTGTACCACTTCTCAATGTCACTGCGTTGACATTCTCTCTTGGATTGATGGGTTGAGAAGGGAGTTTCCCACTATTCTGTGTCTCCAGAAGATTCAACCTGCCGGTTATAGTGCTCATCTGAATTTGTAGCTCTTTTATTGCGTTTTCTATGGTCTGCTGATCTTGCTGCCTCTATATACTATCTTTTTGGTTCTGCGCCATCATACTCTTCATCATGGAAATCATCTCGGATGTCTCTGAGTTTTTATCCTGTTGTGGAGGTTGGGCTTGTTGCATCCCATCCTGGTGATTCAAAGCCGGTCTTGAAGCAGCAGCTTGCTGATTCGCATAGCTGAAATTCGGGTGATCTCTCCAACCTGGATTATATGTATTGGAATAGGGATCATACCTTTGCCTCTGCTGGTTCGGAAAAATAGCATTTACTTGTTCGGCCTCATTCTCATAGGACGGAATGATCACAGCGGCCATCTGTTGTATCATTTTCTCCATTTGGCTCACTTTCTGCTCCAGATGCGGTGCGGTGCTAATTTCGGCCACCCTCTTGACCGATGAATCACGGCTCATAAATTGTTGGGAGTTGGCTGCCATGTCCTCAATTAGCTCTCTAGCTTGCGTTACAGTTTTGTTCACCAGTGCACCACCACTTGCAGCATCGAGAAGATTTTTGTCGGTTTGTTCGAGCCCGTCGTAGAAATACTGTACGATCAAAACATCGTTGAATTGATGATGTGGGCAGCTGGCAACCAGCCTTTTATATCGTTCCCAGCAGTCATACAGTGTTTCACCTGGCATCTGCTTAATTCCGGAGATTTCTTTACGGATCCAAGATGCCTTTGATGCAGGAAAATATCTCTCTAGAAAGAGCTTTTTCAAGCTATTCCAAGTTGTAACACTGCAAGGAGGTAAATAGAATAGCCAATCCTTAGCCATGTCCAACAGAGAAAATTGAAAAGCTCGAAGCATGGCTCCGTCAACGTCGGGTTCAGCCCCAACCATAGCCATCATGATGTTATTAAATTCCATTAGATGCTTATTTGGGTCCTCATTGGTTAATCCGTGGAACTTAGGAAGCTCACGGATCAGTCCCGACTTAATCTTAAAAGTGCAAGTCGTCTTTATGCATCATTCTTGCGTGTCTAGCTTATGAGACGCTAGACCTTCATTGTGCGATTGGCGTCAGCCATTGGTACTGATTCTGATTCTAAGTACCTGAAAAATTCAGCAAGAAAAAAGTAACAAAAAACAAAAAATAAAAGTAAAACGAAACTAAAAATTAACAATAATCCGCTATGCCTCCCCGGCAGCGGCGCCAAAATTTAGTCGTGTCGGAATCAACCAAAATAATCGAGTTCTTATTCTCTAAAAATATAATGAAGTATAGGAGTAAGAACAAGTTCGTTCCCACAAGGAGGCAGCAATATATGTGTATTTTCAGTCACGTAAGTAAGTAGCAAAGGGGGTTTTAATCGTGTTTTAAGCTAAATTAAACTAAAGCAAATAAGTAAAAACGCAAGTGATTAAGGTTGTGAAATAAGAGAGAAAACATTGGTTAGAGGTTTCATCTTCAGTCATCCAACATGTTATCAATCAAAGCATACCCAATCAATCATGCATTAATAATACCAAGATCCCTAAAGTAGCCAGTTATCTCGTCTACTTCGGCAAAACTCCTAACATCATCAAAGAATGAGTACCTCCACCCTTTGAAGTCTTAGCACTGGATAACCTGAGTGAGTACCTCCACTCGAGTTTAACCCAATGATAGCTATGGTCTTTGTGAGTTGAGGTTAATCTAAACAACCCAAGTGAGTACCTCCACAGGATTTAGCCTAGGTCAAGCTTCTACACATATGTGCATGACAATTTTAAGTATTGTTAACAAATATGCTATGCTACTTGTGTCCGGAGTCCCTCGACAACACCGACTCTCGGAACTCCAGTCTAGCAATAGATGTCAATGCTTATTTATCTAATTTCAAACTCAAATAAATCAGCAATCAATCATATGTATTTATACGCAGTAGAACATGAACGATATTAAAAACAGCATGAAATCATGGAATATGCGCCATTCAATTGATAAACATGTCTTCAAACATTAGATTACATCCCTAACCAATATAGAAGGGTTTAGCTCATCATGGGTTTCTCAAAACCCATGGAAAACAATCAAGTGATAAATTAAATCAAACCCGAAAGAATTGCGATGAACGATTGAGCAGAATCGCCTGTATGAAAAGTGGCCAGCTCCCCTTTTCCCTTGCTGTCTTCTTCCTCTTGTTGCTGCTTTGTTTCACCGTGATTTTATATATCCTCTCCTGGATACTTCGTGTATCTTTTATAGTAAATATTAGCTAATCCAATCCAGCAGCAAACTCTCCCAAAAGAGCTTCCTACAGCCGTGAAAACTCTTAGCCCAGAAACTTGTTCGGCTGCCAACTTGTGGCTAACTTGGTGAGCCTGCCTAATTAAGTGAACCTGACCTCCAATTGTCCCTTGAGACTTCAATATATGTTATATCTACCCCTCCAATAGGCTTCCCACGAGAAAGGCCTAATTTCTTCATGTGGAATTCGAGTTATCCATTGGCTTCATTCTTTCACCATTGGCTTTGTAATTCAATTACCTACACTGTGGTATGTGAAAGGCCTATTTTAAGCAGAGTTTCACTGGATCCTCGGTGATTCTAGCTCTTAACCTCCATTCTGCGGGTTTCTGAACTGTAACCTGAAAAACTAACAAAACTACAAAAGTAATCAAAATACCTAGTAATTCACTCAAATATAGCAAATAAGGTTCAAGAAAAACTACTTTATATGTGTGAATTATGCACCTATCATGTTCCCATGGATCCTGCGTTCCACGCTTGCTTAGGCGACGGAGACAGGGGGACCACACACATAACTCTAAGACAATAACATATTATTCATACTGGGGCATGATCTCAACACACTAAATGTCATTCCAGCGCTAATTAACACGTCGATGCTAGGACCCACCAATACTCTCAGAGAAACACGAAATTGCAAATAATAACACAGAACGTGATATGGTGGTGACAACTATCATGTTATTTCTAACACCTGAACTCTGTCTCCTTTATGAATAGACCATCTAGCTGGGCACACCAATCCTTATAGCAAAATGGCTAAGTTTTCATCTACTTAGAGTGGTTAGTGTCACCCTGAAATGTTCAAAAGTTGCTAAATTCCGAATTTTATTATTCCTAAAAAGACTCCCTTACCCCCAAGCTTAAACTAAACAGTGTCCTCAATGTTTCTAAGTAAAGAACTGGACAAAAATAATAAAATGAGGGAAGATAGTACCGTGTTGCCTGAGCATGGGTTACCTCCCAAGAAGTGCTAAGTTTAAAGTCTTCAGCCAGACTAGAAAAGAATTAGTCACCCCCTTAAATCATATAACAATAATCGGAACAACTGTGGGGCA
>JAJJMC010000096.1:0-17900 GCA_023531435.1 Papaver californicum | reverse complement strand
ACCCCATCTCTGAGGTGATGGTGGAAGCTATTTTTTCCAAAAAAAAATATGATAATATTTATTTAATTAATTTGTGCAATTATTTGATGATTTGCCTTAAATAAAAATTGATTTAATAATTTTTATAGAGTAATTGTGATTTCGTTAGATGGTTTATGCTTTGCCTAGGGTTTAGATATTCCATGCTTTTGTTATACAATTGCTACTTTAAGAATTTACTTATTGCAACATTTTAGAATCGAATTAAAATTTAAAATTGCATGATTTTAATTATTGAATTTAATCGTTATAAAAATTGGAAAAATAGTGGAAACCTAGCCTCAGTGTTCTCTCAAATTGATTATCATCTTTACTTGAGTTTTTATTATTTTTAGTCTTAGAAATTAAATTTAAATCCAAATCTTCACAAGACTTAATGAACTTTTCTTACCACTTTACGAATTACATCATACCCCCAAACTTATTATTTCCTAGTCCTCGAGCAAATCTAATCTAAAAATAAAATAACAATCCTAACCCACTTTCACAGGCATCGCGATTGCACTTAGCGTGTGCAACAAGCCTTTAAACCCATAGGTGTCCCAATCGGACGAGTTTTAGTCTCCTGAGGGTTTACAAGAGGTATACCCACAAAATCTTTACTCCAATCCCTAGCTACATGTGAACGATTGAGGGTAAACACTAAACAAGCTATTTAGTTGGCATACTAAATTCTTTGGCTATGGGAATCATTACCCTGTATGAGTCCAATTATTGTACACGAGTGTGCACTCATCATACTAAATTCATATATTAAAAAACAAAGCTCTACTTAGATAGTTGTTCAACCACGATACTCATAATAATATATCAAAGTACAATACATGAAAAGATTTAGAAGATGGATGTTGCGCATGTTAACTAAGGTGAACGATGTTTCCCATATCTGTCTGAAGGTCAGTGCTAGGATGAATCCTAATGGATTGAGATACTCTCCCACTGGTCTTACTCCTTATACTAATATCGACTCAGCTGGTATAATACAAGGGTCCCAGCAATCGATTTATTGAAAATAAAACAATTATTTATTATTTTATTAAATGTATTGACATCATGATTGGATTAAATGAATCCAAGGGCATGCTCCTTATCATCATCTTATATGATAGTTCTCATGGATCCTACGTTTCACGCTGCTTAGGCGACAGAGACAGGGAGAACACACACATATTGCTATCAAAGTGTCAATACTCGATTTTTTTTGTTCCGAATAATAGTCTAAATAATCTCAAACACTCTACTCCATCCTGGCGGCGATAACAATTCGATATTGGTGCCCCTCCAAATCACTTAGAGAAACACAAAAAATTTCAAAAATAAAAATAGAAGGTGATATGGTCGAGATACACTCTAAGATATGGTAACGAATATCATGTTATTTCTAACACCTGAGCTAGGCATCCTTTTATGAATATACCATTTAGCTAGGAACACCAATTCCTGTAGAAAAAGAGCTAAGTTTCCATCTACCTAGAATGGTTAGTGTCATCCTGAACTATTCATAAGTTTCTAGACTTTGGAGTTTCATATTTCAACTTAAAAGTGTCTCCCTTAACCCAAACTTAAATCTAACATTGTCCTCAATGTTCTAAAAATGAATGATTAAATACATGAACAAGGAGAAATCGTTACCAATCGAAGAAAATGAGTGAAGGAAAGATATTACCGTGTTGCATGAGCATGGGTTACCTCCCAAGAAGTGCTAAGTTTAAAGTCTTCAGCCAGACTAAGAAAAAAAATTAGTCACCTCATAAAATCATATAGCAATAGCCGGAACAACTGTGGTCATCTGAATCAAATAGTGTTATCACAAATGAAAGGAAACTGCAACAGGCTAAGAAAATGAACAAAACGAGCACACCCTTATCTAGTTTTCTGTTTAAGACAACTACATCTAGTTGTGGTTCAGGTTCAAGCTCTATAAAAGGGTCTAGATAAAATATTTTCATGGGCTGGATTTCCTCATATGAAGGATCAAAAGAATCAGGTTGTAGAGTCTGGAAAAACTCAACCAAGAACTTAGAAGCACATAATAATAACCTGAATAATTGTGGATCCTCAAAGTCAATCAGATTTGACCTACACAGTTGACTACAATGAAGGTTGTAGTCATTCTTGAGCAAATGTGTCGATTTTAATTCCCTAAAGTAATTAGGCTTAGTTTAAAACTTAATAACTGACACATTTGAAATTCATACGTTCTCACATATGAAAGAAAATGTTTTGGTGGGAAAACAAAGTCAATCTTAGTATTATTGCCTAGGTGAACCACATAGACCAGAGGATGGGTTTCTAACAACTGAACTTCTTTTTGGTTATCACCAGGTGAAGAAATATGGTTTGAAGATGATCTTGTAAACTGGTAGAGGTGCATATGTCAAGTCCCAAGTTAGGGACCTTTCTAAGAATCAAAGATAAAGCACAGGGAGAATGATAGTCACCCCCAAACTTAGAGTTTTCAGTGTCTTTAGATAGACTAGTCATAATTTTCCTAATTTCTAGACATCAGATTCTTGAAAATGGTCAATTGCCTCACTCATATTTAAAATCTCTGCGGGTCTATCTTTGTTACCTAAGACTATTGTTTCTAAATCGATGGACTCTAAAACAGTATTCTCAAGATAAACCCGTTCCTTTGAACCAT
Organism: Papaver californicum; assembly: GCA_023531435.1. NCBI lineage: Eukaryota > Viridiplantae > Streptophyta > Magnoliopsida > Ranunculales > Papaveraceae > Papaver > Papaver californicum. Next base: position 15,217 of record JAJJMC010000096.1, on the reverse strand, counting down.
TATCGGCTTCAAAACAAGAAAATTCTACATCGTCTAAAACAGTGGTATCTCTAGTCAAATCCTCTTCCTTTTGAACAGGTGAATAATCATTAAAATTATTTGGATTTAAACTAAAAATAACACTATCATCATGAAGCACAATTGGAGTGGCAATTTCTTGATCACGCTGCATGTATATTTCAAGTTCTATGTCAATATTATCTTCATCATCATAATTATATGAAGATGTTTGAACCTCGTCTAAATAAGTAGTATTACCAATTCTATCCTCGTCCTCTTGACTAGGTGAATAATTATCAAGGGTAGCACTATATTGGCAATTAAGATCATTTTGAGCAATATTATTCTTTGCAAGACTTTTATTCACACTTAATGCAAACCTATTTGTATTCTCAGTTAACTGCTTAAGGGATTCTTCTAGAGAAAGAGTTGGACTTCTAATTGTTCCACCCATACTTAATACAAACCTATTTGTATTCTCAATCAACTTCTTGAGGGAATTCTCTAGAAAAACAAATGGATCATAAGGAGTACTAGATCGCAACTGCTCGTGTGATTCTTCTAGAGAAGGATTTGGGTCATCATAGGAAGTACTAGATCGCATCTGTTTTAGGGCATCCCTCCAAGACAAAGAACTCGAATTTTGCTCATTTTTCATGTTCATATGACGGGTTTATGTACGAATAGTAATTGGGATCACCCTGGTATGAGCAATAACCTCCAGAAGGTTGGTGGTGGTCCCGACTACTATCCACACCATGTTGATAGTACGGATAATGTCTATTTTGAAATTCAGTCGGATATTCATTGTATTGGTCCTCATAATACCAGTTCGACATTTTCTAACAAAAACTTCCTAATATATTTACAAAAATAAACTCTAAAAATAAATCCTACTGGAAGGGGTTCTAAACAAACACAAGCAAGGCTAACTCGACCAAGAAAACCTACTGAATCTATCAATCAAAAAGCATGATGGATCCACTTAGATTGTTTCTAGACTAGCTTCTAGTCTTCCAAAAGGCAACTAGTTACAGTTTTAGCAAATCTCTTAAAATGATCCGAATTAGATTAAGTCGAATAGAAACAGGATAAGCTCTAAGAATATTTGATAACCCTTCCTCTTTGCAAACGTTTCCTTGAGTTACAAGGCGGCTCGAATCTACTTAAAATAATCTTCCTGAACTTTGAGTTAGGCTAACAGAATAACCAATACAGTCCTTTTGAATGACTTTCTTGTAAGCTCGTTACCCTATCAGTCTCTTTCTAGTCAAAATTTTAAGCTTAGGTTCGCATTTGGTAACGTGTTCCTAAAGCCAGCAAGAAGGAAATGGTGATGAAATCCGAGTCCTTATCTTATATGGTCATTCCTTGCCCTTTACTAGAAAAGTAGATCTGTATTCAGGTCCTCAGCATAGATGCATTACAAAGGCGTCCAGAAAACCCACTAACAGGGGATTCGTGGGTAGTTAGTCTTACCTCTCGTTCCAGACAGGCGATGAACCGTTGAAGTCGACTCAGGCCACCGACTCCTATTCAGTGTACGAACCCGAGGGGTTGAGACAATATTGTAATTGTCGTCCTTCCCTGTTGCAGTTTATATTCAATAATACCCTTCCGTAGGGCTTAAAAAATAATAATGTCCAAAAGTCCCAAAAAAATAAAGTCTAAAGTCCAAAGAAAAAGTCCAAAAAGAAAAGAAAAATTACAAAAATAATAAAAGATTTCCTAATACAATTTTCTAAAAATAAAAACAAATAAAACCCTAAAAATTAAATAAAATTAAAATTAACTAAAAAAATTAAAAAAAAAAAAATTTCTTCTTTTTCCGTTCTTTTCGATTTATCTTTGACTCCAAGTCTTTAATCAATCAATATAATCTTTGGCTCCAATTTATTTTTGAACCAAAACCTGTAATACAAAGAAAAATACCCAAAAACGTAAAATAGAACAAATAGAAATAAAAATCTAAATAAACTAACTAAACCGAAAAAAAAAAACTAAAAATAAGTCATCGGCAGCTGCGCCAAAAACTTGTTCGTTGACAGAGAGAAAGAAGATAGAATAAGAGATAGGTTTTTTCCAATTAGTAGGAGGTTATGGTGGAAATGTTGGTGGAGTTTGTTGCCGAGAAACCAAACAATGAAGAAAGAATTAGGTCTAAGGTTTTTGTTGTTGTATTTGAGAAGTTTGAAAAGAAATATGACTTGGGTTTTAATCAAACCAAGAAGGCAGAGATAAGAGGACAGTCTGTGTTGGGTGATTCAAGTTTATGGTGATGTAGTCAGCTACGACAAGATAAAGAAGAAGTGAGAGTGGTATGTTCGAGTCTGTGGCAGGCAAGGACATTACAGTGAGAATAAAAGAAGGTGGCAGTAGAGAAGATAAAGGAAGTGTTTATATTGAACTCATTACTTTTGAAACATATTATTATTCTCCGATAAATTAGTGTCAAACTTTATATAACCAAAAACTAAGTCGTGGAAATTTTTAATTACACAGGTTTCATTGTAATTGTTGATTTATTGGATGGAAATTTTGTAATTGCCAATTGGAGCCCTCCCTTGGGACGGGTGCGAGGAAAAGCTCTATTTTAGTGTGCAGGTACCTAAGGTAAAAACATGTACTGTCTGAGTAGTATTTAAGCGTGTTTTTTGTTTTTCATGTCAATTTGGATCAAACCAAGACAAATTACAATAAATTATATGTTTTGTAATTTTCATGCATCAGTAGTTCGGTATGAGTGATGTCTTGATGAATAGGCAGGTGATTGATCATCTAGCAACATTTGAAAATATTTTCCATCTTGACTACAGTTCGAACAAAATTTTGAATATAGCAATATATAAAAATTTGGATTACCAAAGGGTATCAAAATTTTAATGCTTTTAGTTGTGACTGTCAAAGGTATACGGAGTAGACATATGCATCCAGAATTGGTATTCCATTGTGGTTTTAAGCATTTTTAAATTCTTTGGAAGGCAATTTAAAATTTCATTCATACTATCACGATATCCAAAAAAAATTAAACTATGTATATACCGTAGTTGGATTATTAAAGGATATCAAATTTTCTTACTCATTAAAAATAATCATACTAATCAAGAATTTTTTGAAGATGTCATGCGGCATCTGGACGACGGATATAAATATAATTGGAGAACAATCAGTATATCCGTGCAAATTGCCAGGGCAAGGTCTCTACAAAAACCAAATAACTGATAAAGTATATGTTCCTGATATAGAACAACTCCAGACACCTACTAAGAAAGACCCAGTAAACAAAAGAAAGTACGAGACTATAGAAAGCGACGATGACATGCCAACATTGATCGAACTGGATGAACATGATGATGAAATAGAAGAGATTATAAAGAGGGATCCTGACATGCCACCGTTTGTCGAGATAGATGAGGAAGGCAATGAAATGTTTACTTATTAATAGAGAGTATAGATAGCATGAGTATTTATTCTTGGACATAATGTTTTTGAAACAGATTATTATTCTCCGACGCTATAATGTTAAATTTTTTTAAGCCAAAATCTAATCGTGGCAATTTTGAACTAAATGGAACCACGAGTAACCAGTTACTCGAACTTTTATCATGGATGCAAATTTTATAATTAACAATGCTACCATGATATTTTTTCTTAATGATAAATGCCCATCTTGGATAAGGTCTAAACTATAGTAGTCAGTGGTAGCTTAAACGGTATACAAAAAGATAGTGAATTACTCCGGCATATTGAACTATATCATGGGACTAACATAGATTGCTAAAATGCCCATAAGAATTATAAAGTATAGTTCAAACTTAATATTGAGTTAATGAACTTATCAAGTCGAAAAACATAATGAAATTACATGTCATATCAAAGCTCTTATATATAACTCAGTGAGATATTCAAATATAAACGAAGTAATAGTTGTATATATAAGTTTAATTATTTCAAATACAAAATTTAGAAAATAAACTTCTTTCTTCGAATCATTAGATACCTATAGGGTATCAGAGTTTCCTATACCTTTCAAAAATCAAACTAATCAAAGAGTAATATAAAAAAAAAATATTTAACCAGGGGTGCAGGCGAAGCACCACCACGCCTAATTAGTTTTTCTCATTAGCCCCGAGGCGTAGCACAGATTACATACTAGTTACTAATAATCTTGCAAAATTGGTAAAATATTTTCCAAATCAGACTATCAATTTGTCAACTATAAGAGCATCTCCAATCGTATTTGGATATATACCCTATGTAGAGATCTAAAATAAAAAAGTTTATTAATATAGAGTACAAATAAAGTTTTATATTGATAATGACAGTTGTATCAAGATTAGTTATTATATAGTTATCATCCAGTGAAAGGATATAAGAAAAAATGGATGACATTTTCCATATTTTCATTTCTAACTAAATTTTTTTTTATCCAACTAGTGTTGGAGAAATTTTTTTTTATTAGAGTATTTAAAATATGGCATCAAATTTTTTACTATATTGGGATGCTCTAATCACAAATATATATGTTTGGCAAAGCTGGCACCACAAACCATGGTTCGGACTCTTCGGAGTCCTCTGATTCTGATTCGAATTCTGATGCGAGCCCGTTTATTCTCTTCCCTCCACTTAGATTACGCTGGCGTTGATTCCATCCGTTTGAAATATCTCTAGAACTTATACTGGCTGCCACTACTAATCCTCGCCAGCACTGAGTCAGTGGCTAATCAAAAGGGAATCAAATTCAAAGAACCGACAGGTGGACAGCTCAAAACGCAATCTATAACCCCGTAATATAAGCCGTTCAAATCAAACCTCTCATCTCTCTCTTCCGTCTCAAAAGTACTACGAAAGAAGACTAAAAACACTTTCTCTTCTCCTCTCCCTCTTCCTCAGTAATGGCTTCTTCAGTAGAAACCCTAGGAAGAGATCAATACGTATACTTGGCAAAACTAGCTGAACAAGCTGAACGATATGAAGAGATGGTGGAATACTTGGAGAAACTAGTAGTTGGTTATTCAACATCCACAACTGAACTCTCAGTTGAAGAAAGAAACTTACTCTCAGTTGCTTATAAGAACGTAATTGGATCTCTTCGTGCTGCTTGGAGAATTGTATCATCAATTGAACAGAAAGAAGAAAGTAGGAAAAATGATGATCATGTTGTTCTTGTGAAAGATTATAGATCTAATTTGGAATCTGAATTGACCGATGTTTGTGAAGGGATATTGAAATTGTTAGATTCTCATCTTATTCCTTGTGCTTCGTCAAGTGAATCTAAAGTTTTTTATTATAAGATGAAAGGTGATTATCATAGGTATTTAGCTGAATTTAAAGTTGGTTCTGAAAGGAAAGAAGCTGCTGAAGATACTATGCTTGCTTATAAAGCTGCCCAGGTATCTCAATTTCTTCATTTTCTTCAAAAATGGTTTTTTTTGAAAATTTCTATGGATGTATGAGAATTAGATAGTTCAAATTTAGAGATCGGTGAGTTATTTAGAGTTCGATTTGGGGCTGTCGAATTAATGGATGATTGTGGTTTTTTTATGTTGGGGATTTGAATGAAGTTGTCACTTGTTTGAGAAGGTTTTGTTGTGAATAAGATACTTATATTTAGTAGGACTGTTTATGTTAGGGTTTGATTTTGAGATTTATTTATTTATTTGTTAATTAGCTGTTGAATTTTTTGTTGTTGGATTTGAAGGAAATCGCTATGGCTGAACTTGCTTCGACGCATCCAATTAGATTGGGGTTGGCTCTTAATTACTCTGTTTTCTACTATGAGATTCTCAATTCTTCCGAGAAAGCTTGTAGCATGGCCAAACAGGTATGGTTGTTTCATTCCCTTGCCTATGTGAACATTATATATATTTTCTGTTTAGCATCTCTTTTGTTAATTGATGTTAGAGCGTTCACAATCGCATATGGTAAAAGTTATCCTAAAAGTGGTATAAAAACCATTTGAAAATAGCCTTTTTTGCAATCTCCATAGTGGGGCAATTGTTATCCCATATTTGGCTTATGTTGAGACTACACGCGAAGTTTCAAACACGGCGCAGTGTCAAAAACTGACGAAATTGCACGGTGTTTGAACGCACACCTAGTATGTAAGTGGTGTTTGTAACACACACCTAACATGTAAGTGAAAACACACCTAGCATGTAAGCGTGTTTGAAAACATACCTAATATGTAAGCTGTATTTTAAACACCTTTTAAATTTTGGGAGAAGTTTAAAACTGCACCTGACCTTGGGAGGAGTTTCCAACTGCGCCTGGTCTTTGAATGTGTTTTAAACACCGCTCTCAGTTTTGAACAGCGCCAAAAAATTTGGTTACTGTTCCAAATACCTCGCCCAGTTATAATCCTCGCCTGCTAAATTTGGAAATTGCTAAACTCAATTGTATATACACCATTGGAGTTTAGCATATATGGTATATACCATATTGCCATATCTGTTGCCTCACCCAATATGGTATATATACCGTATCAACTCCATGATTGTGGATGCTCTTATTGTGCATTATTATTGTATTTTTTGCTGATAATTTGGTTAAAGTTTCTCTATTACTATTGAAAGCTATTTATCTTCATTCTTGGTCTAGTTTGAGTATTTATTAGTCTGGAACTCTGGGTAATGAGTTACTGAAATAGTTGAAGTGTTTGAATGATTTTGGGTAGTTTTCTTTGTAGATATGATCTGAAGAGTGAATAGTTTCACACTTGTGCTGATCCAGTTTTTTTTATATATAGTCCTCTGATTTTCTGAGCTGGTTGGATATTTTGTTTTACCTTTTAGTTTCAGTGGCCACTAAGCTTGAATGGCATCTTATGAATTGTAACCTAGATATTCATAGAGGGTACAGTAGATGATATACTATAGGGCTAAATAAAGTAGCCATTGTAGTCATGTATCACAATGCTTAGTTCAGGTCAAAACAGCATATTCGGATCCTACTCCATATTCTGTGTGCAATCTCGTAGGTTGCTGTCTTTCCAACCTCATTACTTTAATGTGAACGTTCGTAGTATTGATGTAGATTTCAGCGCTTAAAAGTCAATACAAAACACAAAGCAGTATAAGGTAAAGTCTGTTTCAAAACAGTAGCTTAGCCTATTTGTGCTGATAGGAAAGGGGATGCTGACGTATTTTGAGAAGATCCTTGGAGTGCCTCGGGCTATCTTCTTTAGACTTGTTCATGTTCAATTCCGATGTGCTTTGATTTCACCAAATACAGTCAAATGATTCTCTCATATTTTAACACCACTTGCAGGCCTTTGAAGAAGCCATTGCTGAGCTGGACACTTTAGGTGAGGAATCGTATAAGGACAGCACTCTCATCATGCAACTTCTGAGGGATAATCTCACTCTTTGGACTTCTGATATGCAGGTCAGTATTGTATCCTCCAACAAAACATTATCACTAAAATTGCTGTTAAGGCTTTCTTTTTTTCCTCATAAAGCTTAGAAAATATATCGTCCTTCAGTTATGGAATTGAAGTCCAAATATTTGGTCTTTGCAGGATCAATTGGATGAAGCTTCCATGATTAGCTAGATACAAGCTTCTCATGTGGAAGGTGTGGGGATTGAGTGTCATTTATCTGTAACTACTGTTATTGTTAATGAAATGTGCTTTCCATGGGTGAGACCCATGTAACTATTCCTAATATCTGCATTGACTCTGGCTTTTAAGTTGAATGAAAACCAAGCTTTCTTGTGGGTTATTGTTATTGGTAGCGCATAAAGAAGTTCCATTCATATCCTTATCATCAGGAGGGATCACATTGTGAAGCTTTCGTCTAAGTTGCCACAAGACATGCATCTGGTTGGCTGGTTTAGGTAGGTAGGCATTGGCCTGTGTTTAGGATTTTTGTCTTTAGCATTTGAAAGTTTAAACATAACTAAATTTTAATCAAGGAGCCGTATGCCAGTGTAACCTGGAAGCGCCTCAACTAGAAGTTACCGATGTTATTGGCCACTTTTCGGAGCCATCTCTTATCCCTCTCTAAAAAAAAAAGAACTTTCAAAGGTTACCAAGGAATTCATATGAACGCAGAACGCAAGAAGAAAACCATAAAGATACGTGTAAGGATCTAATATTGCACAGTGTTAGTTTGTACTCTTGTTCGTTCATCTAAAAGCAGGCATAGGTTTCCTCGTACGTAACGCTATTGGAATTTCATTTGCTTTTGATTTTGAGGAAACTGTGTATGCATAATGTTCAGTTGCCTACATCTTGATATATATCAATAAGAAAATCATGTTTTTGTTTCGGATATCGGTAGAGAAAGATAAATGAGCTATTAGCTGTAGATTTAACTACCGTTTTTGGTTTCTGATTCCACTCTTTAAAGAAATGGGAGCAAAAAGAAAAGCATAATTTCCCCTTGTTCTTTTATATATGAAGTGGTCCAATCCCTACCTAGACCAACTAAAAGTTTTGATAAATGATAAAGAGACTCTTTTGGTTCTTGTTTTTACCAGCTTTTTTTTTTTTATTGAAAACAAACCAAATTCATAAAGAGACAAACTTAACCGGTACAAAATGAGGAAATCTTCCCTGTAAGACATTCAGGAGGAGATTTATCTCAAGAGTTATTTATATCATATTTTTTGGCAAGTTTAGCTAGAGCATCAATAGCTTATTCTGAGTATGGGGGACATATTTACATCTAGTACCTGAAACTTCAGGAAGCCGATTTATACAATCTGTTATAGCAGATAATTAAGACCACTTTATATTATGAGAGTCTCCATTAACAGCTTGCACTAAGGATAGATTATTCGATATGAAAATTGCATTATTTGCTTGAAATTGGGAGACCCATTCTATTGTCGTGAGGAGAGCCCGACCTTCAATAGCAATTAGGGATTCTGCCCCTGTTGTCCAACATTTGGCTGCAATAAATTCCATTTGATCTGCAGTAGAGGATTCCACAACCTGCATTTATGGAAGATTTTTTTTAGGAAGCATCAATTAAAAATAGAAGACAATCTGGAACCGAACATGTAGCAGTAAAAAGATATTTTGTAGTCAATGTTGTACAACAAGCAAATGGACTCTGAAGTTTATGATATAAAATGTGAGTTTGGTTTAAACATTGAAGTTGATTTTTAATAGCATGAACCACATAAGATGGATCTTGGTTAATATTCTCAATACTTTTCTTACACTTAGCCTTCCAGATCTGCCAAAAGATGATGATATACAAGTAAATTGTTTCATTTATAGTACGAATTACTTATAATCAAACCAGTGCCACATCCAATCTTTAAAAGAAGAAAACTGGAGCACAATGGCTAACACCTGTGGAAACATAACAAACCAGATAGCTCTAGCAAATGAACATTGAAAAAATAAAATGATCAAATATTTCAGAGACTAAACCACACATAGGGCATAAAGTATCAGGAACAATGTTAAGTCTAGCCATAAAAGTCTTCAAGGGAAGTATTTCATGTAGACATTTCCATACAAAGATTTTGAATTTTGGTAAAATATCTAAGTGCCACATTCGAAGCCAATGTTTTTGATTCTGATTACAAGCAAAATATTTAAGTGCCACATTTGAAGCCAATGTTTTGATTCTGATTACAAGCTTGAGTTTGTTCATGCAAAAGGATTTTGTAAGTAGACTTAGTAGTAAAATGCTCTGAATTGGTCAAGGACCATCTCATAGTACCTATGCCTGTTGAAGGAAGCCTGATACTAAGAATATGATCTAAATTATTTCCAGGGAAGAGTTCACATAAGGCAGATTCTTCCCAGTTATTAGTATAAGGGTCAATAAGCTGAGAAACAAGTGTATAATCTTGTAAAGTATAAGCAGAAAGTTTATTCAAACAAAGAGAATCATCTATCCATCTGTCTTTCCATATGCTTACGTTTTCCCCATTAGCTACCTCCCAAATATGGTATTTTCTAACCATTCCAAGACCTTGTTTCAAGCATTTCCATATCCAAGTGCCTTTTGTACTTAATCTAGCATGTAATGGTTTTTTTTTGGGGAAATGTTTAGATTGAACTACTTGCACCCAAAGATCATTAGGATTATTTACAAGTCTCCATGCCATTCTTGTTAATAAAGCTAGATTAAATTTAGGAAGATTTTTAAATCCCATTCCCCCATACTTTTTAGGCAGACACAACTTCTTCCAAGCCAAAGGATTTAACCCCTTTTGCTTATGCTCATGCCTCCACCAATATTTACGTTGAACAGAATTCCGATCTCTAATAATGGAATCAGAAAGAACAAAGCATGACATCTGATACATTGCTACAAAATTAAGAACATATTGAATTTATATAGCTCTACCTGTTTGGTTAATTAGTTTACCTTGCCAACTATCTAATTTCCTTTTCATCTGATCAACTAGAGGTTGAAAACTACTCAATTTTAATCTATTGAAAAATAAAGGCACACCAAGATATCTATTTGAAAGTTTCATAACAATAATAACCTATAACAATGTTAAATCTTTCCATGGATCTTGAGGTAACATCGTGCTTATAACAATAATAATCTATAATATTCACCCACTGACCCATTTCCATATTCCCACCAATACTGTGAAAGAGAAGCTGGACCCATTAATTGATAACAGATGCCAGAAATCCAGAATAATCACCACGTTTAAACCCTATCATCGGACAATTTCCACTATTTTACAAGTCAACTTAATGTTAAACTTGTCACCATTTTACTAAATCATAACAGTGTTTGGCTGTTAGCTAGCTAGTTGTTACGAGTCTGAATACGGATTTTCTAGAACATCGAGGTAGATAATTTAGGGACGAGTTAAAATGTAGATGTCTAAGACCGATTCTAAATCTTCGAGGTGGATAATTTAGGGGTGTAATATAGATTATAGACATCGGATATGGATATTACATTTTCGAGATAGTTAATTTGTTGAAGTGAATATGATAGTGCTAAAGTTTATGATTTATACACAGAACGTATGAGTAAGTAGCTAACTTTTCATTTTCCCTAAACCAAACTCAAATTAAACAAAAACCATCATATGTCAATGTGTTTAGTTATTTTACTAAATCATAAGAGATATAAGAGCTTGTTAAGGTTAATTAAGCGAGTTTGAGCTTATACCACGTTAAATTTGTGGGTGTTGTGTGCGACTTGTGAGATCATTTACATTTACATACCATAAATCTTACATCGTCGGATTCAAGAAACCGACAAGTTTATGGCTGATTTATTTCTAATCGGGGTTTGATTTCGACTTAGTTAATTGCTAATTGACTTGCTTTTCTCCATTTTGTCTATTCCCTTTCTTTTCTTACATAACCCCGTCCTTCCTGCTCTCACTCTCACTCTCACTCTCACACACACTCTCTCTCTCTCTTCCTCCCTCATGAAAGTTAAAGAAGAAAAACCCATTTCATCCACAATATCTAATGAGTAATTGAAGATGAGATTTCAGATGCAGAGAAACTTTTAAGATCCTTCCTTCATTATACAAAAATTATAAAACTTATGGCCCCCAATCTTCTTTGTACAGAAGAGAGCATTATCTGCTTTAACGATGGTGTTGTTGATGATAACAATATAAATAATGAGTATGAGCTTGTGGAAGCTCTTTCTGAACAACAAGAACATCAAACCTATAATCAAAATCTTAACTTTTTACATCGGGATGGGTTTTTCATTGAGTATCAGAGTGAAGAGGATTTAGTTTTAATGTTTCAGAGAGAACCTTTTCATCTTCCAAGGGATGATTACTTTAAGAGATTGCAGAATGGAGAGGTGGATTTAAAGATCAGAAGTGACACTATTGATTGGATTGGGAAGGTAATAACTTCATTCATTGTGTATTTTTCTTTGGATTAATATAGCTTCACCAAATGGGTCTCTTTAATGATTTAGTCTTGGGGTTTAATCTGATAGTTCTTAATGGTTTCTATTAAATGGGTGTTAAGCTTTTAGATTCATTTTCCTTTTTGGTGTTTTTTTCTTAATCTGTAACAATTTGATGACTTTGCCCCAGAATTTGATGACTTTAAAGTGTATGATATGTTGATCTAAAGATCTGATAGTTTAATTATATTGTTGGGAATTCTGTGTTGTTATTATTTGTTCTGATTGTGTTTTTGTTTCTCCATTACAATGATGTTTAACGTTGGTGTCTTTGGGTTAACAGGTTCATGGGTATCACAATTTTGGACCTTTGAGTGCGTATTTATCGATAAATTACTTGGATAGGTTCCTTTCGGCGTATGAGCTTCCTGTAAGTTGCAAAACTAATGGACACAGTATGGAATAACCCACATTTCTTTGTTAGAATAAAACTTACTCGATGTTGGGTTGAATTGCTGATTAAGGTTCTTGTTGCTGTATGTCTTTCCTTTGCTGTTGCAGAGGGGTAAGTCATGGATGATGCAGTTGTTAGCTGTGGCATGTTTGTCCATAGCAGCCAAAATGGAGGAGACAGAATTGACATTGTCTTTAGACTTACAGGTGGGAAAAGCTCTATCTACCGATTATAATCTTTTGCACACTAAAATTGAACACTGGACTTTGATTGTTAAAACTCCATTGCCATTTTCTTTGTGTTCTGATAGTTTTAATGGAAATTGGGTGGTGTGCAGGTTTGTGAACCTGAGTTCATTTTTGAAGCTAAAACTATTCAAAGAATGGAACTTCTAGTGCTAAGTACATTGAATTGGAGAATGCAATCAGTGACCCCTTTCTCATTCATAGACTACTTCCTCACAAAGATTAATGGTGGTCAACCTTCGAGATTTTTGATCTCTCAATCATTTGCACTTATTTTAAGCACACTTAGAGGTCAGTGTCTCTCCCAGATATCATCTTTCAGCAAAAACTAACTCACACACTCCAATTGTTGAAAACTGAATTGTGTAACAAATGTTGGTTGGAACTGATTTCAGGGATCGACTTCTTCGAATTCAAGCCTTCTGAATTAGCTGCAGCAGTGGCGATATATGTATCATTGGGCGGGATCCAGACAATGCAGCTTGAGATGTCTGCATTTGGTTTCACCCAACTTATAGATAAGGTAAACTTGATAACAACTCATCTAAATGTTTCTGCTCAAATTCTATCTGTTGCTCTCTTTTGCAATAACTTAGATTATGGTATAATCAAACATAACTTATATGAACTTTCCCAATAACTTAAAGTATGATCAAACATAACTTATGTGACATCTCATAGGTTTCTCACCCCTGTTTACAGGATAAATTGTTGAAGTGCCTTGGTATGATCCAAGCGATGTCACTAGAAAATGGGTCTTTTAAGATTGAAGGTATCTCACTCTCATCTGTACCTCAAAGTCCTAATGGGGTATTAGATATTACTTCCTTGAGCTATAAAAGTGATGATTCAGTAGAAGGTTCAAGTGCAAATTTCATTCAAACCAGTCAAGCTTCTTCAAAGAGGAGGAGACTGAAATGATGTGAGAAGGCAGAGAAGGAGGACAATTCACTCCACAAAAATATCAACCAATTCACTTTGATAAGCAACACTAGTTTTGGCAATTGATGTAAGAGGAAGAAAGGTAAGTAGCTTTTTGCAAACAATAACTGTGAGCTAAGGAAGGAAATGAATAGTTCTTTTCGATGCATATTTATTCATTTAGGAAGTTTATAATGAAAACAACAAAGAGTAGTACATGTTTTTGTCAAATCATAAGAGCTGTTTGTATACAGACATGGTGGGAGGAATAATTGACATCCCCCTAAAGTATCTGATTAGGAGAACAAACATACTAATGTTGCTTTTGTCTCCCAAAAATGGAATAATAAGCATTTGAAAAAAAATATACAAAATTGAATAATATAAAATATGGTTATGACTTTTGATTTTTATCTTGTTCTCCTTTCTTTTCTTTTCTTTTTTTCATTCTTCTTGTTGAGAAATTTGTGGCAAAGGAAAGAGTCGAATTAGTTTCCAGGAGAAAGGAATCTAGAGGTCCAAACAGAAAAAGAACCAACAATTAGAGAGACAGATAAATACGTCCTGGTTATTGATAGTTATGTTGAAATCTTGCAACAATGAACAACATCGTTAGAAGTATCATAATAATATATAAAAAACTGAACTGAAAACAACTTTACCACGGACAACTACGAGGGTAGAATCACAGGTTCAACAAGTTGTCCTTAACACATTAGTTCGCGGGTACACTCGAGAAGAGCAATGCTAAACCCCAACGTGCGAATATGTGTCCAGGATAAGACTTCCCGATATAGCTTGTATTAGCACAATACAAACTACCCACTCTTGAACTTAGTAAAAGGGAAGGAAGGGAAATAAACACTCAAAAGCGCAAAACAAAGCGAGAAGATGGTGAAAAGAAGACAGGATAGTAGCCGCTTCTGGGATGGATTTCAACTTTGAAAACGTTTTGTATTTATAGGAGAAAAGAAACCTTTAGGGTTTCAGATTTCTTGTAAATCAAGTTTTCCCAAGATAAACATAAAAAGAAACCTTTAAGGTTTCGGATTTCTTGTAAAAATATTTTCGATAAAAATAATAGATCATGGTTGATGTCTTTCACATACGCAGGCCCAATACATAAGTTAGCCCATGTATTGTTTCCCCACCCTATTCCACCCACGTTTTACATACTATCCATATGAGAATAGTTATATAGTGGACATCCTTCTCTAGATTACCCAATGTGGGACTAAACTAAAGAGTTTCATTCACTCAAAAGAAATGAGGAGCATCCATAGAACCCTTAGGTCCTAAGATCAAATCACACCAAGAACAAAAACATTTTATTTAAAACTCATTTTCTCCAACAAGTTATATGTGGTGTGTTAAGTGATATTCAAGGGGCATAGTTTTTGATCTTAGTTAAAAAGGAAATGGTTTTAATCAAAACTTAACATATAAATTCCTTTTTTTATTTGTGTACTTGTTATTTGCTTCCTATAATTTTTGTGCATCAATTAAATCTTCCTTCTTAAATTTTCCTTTCCAATAGCCCTCTTTATATCCAAGTCCGCCCCCTAACTGGTACTAGGAAAAAGAGGAAAACATAGCAAGTTAGTAGGCATCTAAAAAAAGAATGAGTCCTGTTTTGGGTCTACTTAAAAGATAAAATATGATTATTGCCTTGGGTGGTAAAACTCTAGACACATCTAAAAAATTCTATTAGGCAGGTTAACCCGGATATCATCTTCCTTTCCGAAACCAAAACAACCGAGGAAAAAACTCTAAACCATCTTAGG
>JAJJMC010000093.1:0-74671 GCA_023531435.1 Papaver californicum | reverse complement strand
ACTGTTAAAGAATTTCGAAAAAATCCTCACATATTTACTTGAGAGCTTTAGAAAATCCTCGAGGGTTGTAATACTCCAATTATCGGAAATGAGGAAAACAAATTAAGAGGATAATTTAGGAAAAATAGGATGAGCAGGTGATAATTCGTCTAATCTTTAAGCATTTGTATTTTTGAAGTACTTTCTTTAGATTCAAGAGATCAATCTATACAATCCTGACCTAAACTAAGCAATGGTTGTTCCAGTTTTGCTTCAGTCACAAAGGAGAAGGAGAAGGGTTGGTCTTAAAGAGGGAAGCGAGAGAAAGGTTGAGGTCAAAGTATTAGACTATGTAGGATGTAGTAGGTGTGAATAGATATAAAAAAATCTCTATTAATGAGAACATCGTACGAAATCAAGTTGCTCGACTTGTATTTTTCTGTTCTTAAACTTGTCTATCTCCGTTCAATAGATTGAGAAATATATTTACGTCATAGCTGTTGTAACCATTCACCCGACCTCCCCTCTAGATGAAAGTGTTAATGGTTGAGTAGTGGTGGATTGGAGAAGGTGGAGAAAGTGTTAGTAAATTTTCCCACTTCGATTGGGGTTGAATAGACGGTTGCTCAACCCACTACTCCTCTACTCAACTGTTGATCGAACTTTCTAGAATTTTCTCTTTTGTGGATGAAGTGCTGCACTGATAAGTATTGTAGATGTGGTAAGAAAAGGGTTTCAAACTCTCGAACTTGTGAATATTGAATTTATATTTGATAAACTAATTTTGAAATAGAAAATATACACAAAAGATGAAAATAATATTCACAAATTCTGAGGTTATGGATTTCACCATTAACCAATTAAAGTGATTCAATCTAATCAATGTTCTTGCAATTCTTTACGTTTAAAATGATTTAAATATGTTGCAAAAGCATATTTTCAAAGTAACAATTATAAATCGAAAGCATAGAACATCAAAAACCCTAGTATAAGCATGCTCTATCAAAAGAAATCACAACTGCTAAATAAAAATCCTTAAATCAATTTTTAATCAAAGCAAATAATCATAAAAGAAATTACAAAAATCAATTAAAATAGAAATACACCACTTTTCTTGGAACAATGGCTTCTTATGTTGCCTCAACAAAGGGGCTTAGCTCCTCATATTAATCAGTTGCTCAAAATAATGATTCATGGCTCAAAGTGTTTACAAATGATGAAAAAAAATGAAAATCAGGAAAATCAGGAAATTCACAACGTTTATAAGCGTTACAAACTCACTGTTACAGAGGGAAAAATGTTTCACTGAAGATAAACGTTGCAAATGAAGATAAATGTTGCAAACTTAAAAGCTTAGCAACAAAATCTTCAACTTTTTGGCCACGGAAACTTCAACCTTTTAGCAACAATTTCTTCATCTTCTTCATCACGAGCATTTTTTCTGAATTTTGATTCTTTCGTTTCTGGCCTCTCCAGCCCCTCCCACCCCGCACTACCCCCTTTATTTCTTCTACACCACTCATATTTATAATAAAACACTAACCCAGCTACAAATATACTTCCAAACTCCACCATCACTTCTCAAAAATATTCACGGGATTTTATTTTCATGGCCAAATATTCGATCTTCTGATGTTCTTTATAACTTTTTCCCTTTTTCACAGCTCAACACAAATTCTCGATATACCCAAACCTTGTGGAGATATTATCTCCTTTAATACAGAAAAATCAAGTTTCTCAAAATTTATCTTTTCCTTCCTGATTTAGCGAGAATCAAATATTTGTTGTGATTTTGTTGTAGTAAATCATGTGCACACGATAGGAAAGACTATGTCCTTGTCTTAATTGTCCAAAATCCCAAAAATATCTCTCAAATCACGTACCAATCTTCACAGCCGAGTAGAATAAACTCCCGCCAAAATTCATATTTGAATTTCAAAAGGTGGGTGCCCAAAAAAATGGGTGCCTTCATCAAATCCAAGGGGGTGCCTTTAACAATTTACTGGGTGCCTTTAACACTTTTGATGGGGGTGTTTTTAACACTTTTTAGCCGATTTCTCCACGATTGTTTATTCTTCTAAAAGTACCTACAAACATAATAAAATGCCAAAATTAGTACAAAAATAAGAACTAACAATATTTAGAATGTGAGACAAAAATCAGACACAAAAATGTGTCTATCAAATACCCCCAAACTTATTATTAGTTCTCGAGCAAATCTAATCTAAAAATAAAAGTAAATCCTAACTCACTTTCGCAGGCATCACGATTGCAATTAGCGTGTGCAATAGCCTTTAAACCCATAGGTGTCCATATCGGACGAGTTTTAGTCTCGTGAGGGTTTACAAGAGGTGTACCCACAAAACCTTTTACTCCAAACCCTAGCTACTCGTGAACGATTGAGGGTAAACACTAAACAAGCTATTTAGTTGGCATACTAAATTCCTCGGCTATGTGAATCATTACCCTATATGAGTCCAATTGTTGTATACGAGTTTGCACTAAGCATACTAAGATTCATACAAGAATTTAAAGCTCTACTTAGATAGTCGTTCAACCACGATACTCAGAATCTATCAAAGTTCAATCGCGTGAAAAGATTTAGAAGATGGATATGGAGATGATGAAGTTTGCACATGTTGACTAAGGTGAACGGTGTTTCCCATATCTGTCTGAAGGTCGCCGCTAGGATAAATTCTAATAGATTGAGATACGCTCCCACTGGTCTTAATCCTTAAACTAATATCGACTCAGCTGGTATATGCAAGGGTTCAGCCGTTGATTTATTGAAAATAAAATAATTATTTATTATTTTTAAATATACTGACAACATGATTGGATCAAATGAATCCAAGCGCATGCTCCTTATCAGCATCTTACATGATAGTTCTCATGGATCCTGGGTTCCACGCTTTCTTAGGCGACGGAGACAGGGAGAACACACACATATTGCTATCAAAGTGTCAATACTCGATTTTTTTTTTTTAAATAATGGTCTAAATAATACAATAATGGGGATTGATCTCAAACATTTTACTTCATCCTGGCGCTGATAACAATTCGATACTGGTGCCCCACCAAATCACTTAGAGAAACACAAAAATTATAAAAATAAAAACAGAAGGTGATATGGTCGAGATAGACTCCGAGATATGGTGACAACTATCATGTTATTTCTAACACCTGATCTAGGCATCCTTTTATGAATAGACCATTTAGCTGGGAACACCAATTCCTATAAAAAAGAGAGCTAAGTTTCCATCTATCTAGAATGGTTAGTGTCATCCTGAATTGTTCACAAGTTTCTAGACTTTGGAGTTTCATATTTCACTAAAGTTTCTCCCTACCCTCAAACTGAAATCTAACATTGTCCTCAATGTTCTAAAGATGAATGATTATAAGCATGAACAAGGAGATATTGTTACCAATCGAAGGAAATGAGTTAAGAAAAGATATTACCGTGTCGCATGAGCATGGGTTACCTCCCAAGATGTGTTAAGTTTGAAGTCTTCAGCCAGACTAAGAAAGAATTAGTCACCTCATAGAATCATATAACAATATTCGGAACAATTGTGGGTCATCTAAATAAAATAATGCTCCAAAATAGAAAGAAACTGTAGCAGGCCCAAAAAATGAACAAACAGAGTACAACCTTATCTTTATCTAGTGTCTTGTTTAAGACAATTACATCTAGTTGAGGTTCAGGTTCAGGCTCTATGAAAGGGTCTAGATAAATCTCTTTAGGCTGAATTCCTCATAGGAAGGATCCATAGGATCAGGTTGTAGAGTCTGGAAAAACTCAAATAATACATTTAAGGCACATAATAGTAAACTGAATAATTGTGGATCCTCAAAGTCAATCAGATTTGACCCACACAGTTGACTACAATGAAGGTGGTCATTCTTAAGCAAATGTGTCGATTCTAATTTCCTAAAGTAATTAGGCTTAGTCTCAAAATTTAATAACTGACACATTTGAAATTCAAACGTTCCTACATATGGATGAAAATATTTTGGTGGGAAAACAAAGTCAATCTTGGTATTATTTCCTAGGTAGACCACATCAACCACAAGATGGGTCTCTAACAACTGAACTTCTTTCTGGATATCAACATGCTTTTGGAATCTAGTTTGAAGATGATCTTGAAAAATGGTAGAGGTGCATATGTCAAGGCCCAAGTGAGGGACTTTAAGCAGGAATACTTGACAATCACAAGAATCATCGGTACCCCCAAACTTAGGGTGGACATTGCTCTCAGATGGACTAAAATCTGTTGGTTGGATTCTAGTGTCCTTAAGGTCAGAACTACACTCAACTTCATCTATAGAAGGAAATAAGGTAGACTTATAAAATGGTAGAAGTTCAAACTTAGCTTTCCATATATTATAAGTGTCCATCAAAGGTGTGGAATCTAACAAAGTATTCACCTACTAATAACACTATCATCGTCAACATCAAACCCAAAGTGGGCTAGGCATTTCTCTAATGGATCTTCTAACAAAGTGTTTGGAAAAGATTTCTGAACTGAAGTACTAGTTATGTTCACTTCTTCTAAATCATAGATCTCATAAGAAGGTTGTATACTTATACTAAATAGATTCAGTTGAACAGTCAAGTTACCAAAAGAAAAATTAATTATTCCATTTATTGATGACGACATTATGTGTAGCTAAAAAGGGACGACCTAAGATCACTGGTATTTGAGCCTCTGGGACCTGAAAAGGTTGGGTGTATAGGACAAAAAAATCCACTGGGGAAAACTATTCTATCAACCTGAATCAAATCATCCTCTATCACATTAAAATTCTCTAAGAGTCTATCATCTTCGTCAGAGACAATTGTCTTTGTATCGTTAGACTCTAAATCACTAGTCTCAGGATAAACTCGTTCCTCTAAACCATTATCGGCTTCAAAACAAGAAAATTCTACATCGTCTAAAACAGTGGTATCTCTAGTCAAATCCTCTTCCTTTTGAATAGGTGAATAATCATTAAAATTATTTGAATTTGAACCATAAATAACACTATCATCATGAAGCACAATTGGAGTGACAATTTCTTGATCACTCTGCCTGTATATTTCAAGTTCTTCACCAATACTATTCTCACCATCATAATAATATGAAGATGTTTGAACCTCGTCCAAATAGGTTGAATAGGTGAACAATTATCAAGGGTAGCATTATATTGGAAATTAAGATCATTTTGAACAATAGTACTCTTTGCAAGACTTTCATTCAATCTATTTATATTCTCAGTCAACTGCTTGGAGATTCGTCTAGAGAAACAAATGGATCATAAGGAGTACTAGATCGCAACTTCTCGTGTGATTCTTCTAGAGGCATAATAGGTTCATTATAAGTACTATATTGCATCTGTTTTAGGGCATCCCTCCAAGACAAAAAACTCGAATTTTGCTCATTTTTATGTTCATAAGACGGGTGTGTATATGAATAGTAATTGGGATCACCCTGGTATGAGCAATAACCTCCAAAATGTTGGTGGTGGTCCTGACTACTATCCACACCATGTTGATAGTATGAATACTGTCTATTTTGAAATTCAGTCGGATATTCATTGTATTGGTCTTCATAATACCAGTTCGACATTTCTAACAAAAACTTCTTAATATATTTACAAAATTAATCTCTAAAGATAAATCCTACCGGAAGGGTATCTAAACAAACACAAACAAGACCGACTCAACCAAATCAAACCTACTGAATCTAACAAACAAAAATCATGATGGCTCCACTTAGATTGTTTCTAGATCAACTTCTATTCTTCCAAAAGAAACTAGTTACAGTTTTAGCAAATTTCTTAGAATGATCTGAATTAGATTAAGTCAAATAGAATCAGGATAAGCTCTAAGGAGCTTTGATAACCCTGCATCGTTGGCAACGTTTCCTTGGGTTACAAGGCGGCTCGAATCAACTTAAAATAATCTTCCTGAACTTTAAGTTAGGATAACATAGTAACCAATACAGTCCTTTTGAATGACTTTCCAATAAGCTCGATACCCTATCGATCTTCTTTTTAGTCAAATTTTAAGGATTAGGTTCGCGTTAGGTAACGTGTTTTTAAGGCGGGCAAGAAGGAAACGGTGATGAAATCCGAGTCCTTATCTTATATGGTCAGTCCTTGCCCTTTACTAGAAAATAAATCTGTATTCAGTTCCTCAACATATATGCATACAAAGGAATACAGTAAACCCACTTGCAGGGGATTCATGGGTTGATCGAGTCTTACCTCCCGTACCAGACGGGGGATGAATCAGTTGTAGTCGACTCGGGCCACCCTGTGTCAGTGTACGAACCCGAGGGGGAGAGACAATATCATAATTGTCGTCCTTCCCTGTTGCAGTTCATATTTAAATACCCTTCCGTAGGGTTTAAAAATAATAATAAAGTTCAAAAGTTCAAAGTCCAAAAATAAAAAAAACAGGAAAATATCTAAAATAATTACAAAAATAATAAGAATTTCCTAATACAGTTTTCTAAAAAGAAAAATAAAAAAAAAAAATTAACTAAAAAAAGTCTTATCTTCTTTTTCCGTTCTTTTCGATTTGTCTTTGACTCCAAGTCTTTAATCAATCAATATAATCTTTGGCTCCAATTTCTTTTTGATCCAAAACCTGTAATACAAAGAAAAATACCCAAAAACGTAAAATATAACAAATAAAAATAAAAAATAAAATAAAAATCCGATTAACCTAATTAAAACTAAAAACAAATCTAAAAACAAGTTCACCGGCAGCGGCGCCAAAAACTGATAAGTATTGTAGATGTGGTAAGAAAAGGGTTTCAAACTCTCGAACTTATGAAGATTGATTTTAGATTTGATAAACTAATATTAAAATAGAAAATATACACAAAAGATGAAAATAATATTCACAAATACTGAGGTTATGGATTTCACCATTAACTAAAAAGTGATTCAATCTAATCAATATTCATGCAATTCTTTACGTTTAAAATGATTCTAATATGTTGCAAAAGTAGATTTTCAAAGTAATAATTGTAAGTCGAAAGCATAGAACATCAAAAACCTAGTCTAAGCATGCTCTATCAAAATAAATCACATCTGCTTAATAAAAATCCTTAAATCAATTTTTAATCAAAGCAAATAATCATAAAAGAAATTGCAAAAATCAATTAAAATAGAAATATACCACTTTTCTTGGAACAATGGCTTCCTCCGTCGCCTCAGCAAAGTGGTTTAGATCCTCATATTAATCAGTTGCTCAAAATAATGATTCATGTCTCAAAGTGTTTGCTAAGACGGACAAGGATCGTGGATAAAACATTTGCTAAGACGGATAAGGTTCGTGGCTAAAACATTTACAATGCTTATAAACGTTGCAAATCCAATTTTGAGTCGTTTCCTTTGTCAAATAGGGTTGGAAAATGTCCACTAATTGTTTGAGACACTTATCAGTGTCGCGAACTTATTTTTAGTGTTTCCAAAGCCCTAAATTGAATTCTTTTTATGCCATTCACATTAGTTTTCTCCTTAAGAAAGGATTCATGTGACTGAAGCTGGATTTAGCTTGTCACGGACCGGAAAATTCCGCCTCCAGCGCGTTGCGCTGGGCAGGCCAGAACTCCCTGATGCGTGATTTAAAAGAGTGTAACCCGACCTTAAAGCCTAACTTCTCGCTAGAAAGTGCAGGTAAATTTTTGCTTTCCAAGCCTACCTTGTAAGCATTATACTTGAAACGTAGTTCCACATTATTCAAGCTACGTTTTTACCGTTCCAGGCATATTTGCCTTTCCAAACATGCTTTGCAAGCATGGTACTCAAACCGTAATCTGCATATCATTCCAACACACCCTTGTCTTACAAAGGGTGCAAGGCCATTAAAGCCCAAGGTGAATGCCTTTAACTAGCATACCATTCCAACTTACCCTCATTATACCAAGGGTTGAAGGCTATATAATCTAATGGGGATGCCTTTGGAAAGCATCACATAATTTCGCTTTATTGTCCAGGCCTAACTCATGCCTTGGACCAACACCTAGGCTATTTCAATCCTAAGCTTTCGCTTCATCAATTTTACTTCGACCATGCGCTGGAGCCTGCACTTATCTTGTTCTTGACAAGAGTGCAACATCCAGGCACATGCCATTCCATGCCACGACGGTTCCAAGGAAGTATGAACAATCCATCAAATGGAATTGCAACTACCTCATCAAGTGTGGCAACAATCATCTCTTGCTTAGCATTGCCAAGCCAGATGATATGAGTTACCATAATGTCGCAATCATCTCCCAAATTAGATGCTATGAGCGACAAGGTAATGCACCTCATTGCCATTGCATTGCGGCTGCCTACGTACCCAACCCGTACCTTGATGGGATCAAGCATGACCGTAGTTCATCAAAGGGTCAATTCGAAAGGGACAAGCAACTTAAGTCTATTAAGCAAAGCCAACTTCGATTCCAACTTCATCGCAAGGCCAAAGGCCAAGCAAAGCCTAGTCCGTGTAGGCCAAAGGGCTCTCGCAAGGTATGCACTAGCTTGTGCATAACTATCACTATTTATTATGCAAATATGTATTATCAAGTACGTAACATGATCGAAAGATGCTTTCTCATAATTCAAGCTTCATCGGCTAAGCTACCAGCATATTGATGCTTATGCATCAAGTATGCTCTAACGTATAGGCTACTTCGCATATCTACATGTGCATTACTCCTCATGCACATTCAAGCTTCGTCGGTTAAGCTACAAGCATATCGATGCTTATGCATCAAGTATGCTCCAACGTATAGGCTACTTCACGTATCTATATGTGCATTACCGCTCATGCACATTCCAACAAAGCTCCCTCCCTATATATGTTGTATTCGCATTTCTACAAACAAATATTAGAAAGGTAGGGGTCATCCATCGACTGCAAGGCTGTAAATAAAGATTTCTTGCCAAATCCAAGCGAAGCGTTCTCGGATAAGCTACAGTTAAACACGCTGATGAGCACCAAGTATGCTACATCGTATAGGCTACATCGCATTCATATGTGCATTACCGCTCATGCACATTCAAGCAAAGCTCCCTCCCTATATATGTCTTATTTGCATTTCCACAAATAAATATTTGAAAAGTAAGGGTCATCCATCGACTGCAAGGCCGAAAATGAAGATTTCTTGCCAAAGCCAAGCATTCTTGGCTCGGTGATGCATTTTAGATAATGCATCACGGCACAATAGTGCCTTAGCACTATGATGCATTTAGCGAATAGCGACATTGGCTCAGTGATGTATTAGGTCATGCATCACGGCATAATAGTGCCTTAGCACTATGATGCTCTCACTTATGCAACTTCGGCTCGGTGATGCATTGGGTCATGCATCACGGCATAATAGTGCCTTAGTACTATGATGCTCCAACTTATGCAAGTTCGGCTCGGTGATGCATTGGATCATGCATCA
Source organism: Papaver californicum (assembly GCA_023531435.1). Classification (NCBI taxonomy): domain Eukaryota; kingdom Viridiplantae; phylum Streptophyta; class Magnoliopsida; order Ranunculales; family Papaveraceae; genus Papaver; species Papaver californicum. The sequence continues at coordinate 65,261 of JAJJMC010000093.1, read as the reverse complement.
CGGCATAATAGTGCCTTAGCACTTTGATGCACTCACTTACGCAACTTCGGCTCGGTGTAGTAGTGCCTTTGCACAGCCTCCTCGAATACGCATCACGCATAATAGGGCCTTAATACTATAATTCAAGGTCAAGGCATCCACACCCCGATGCATATCTGGGTAAGCTTTATAAGCTTATGACGAAGCTTCAACCCAGGCCATGACGCGTCCATGAGTAAGCGTCATGCGAAAATTACGGGTGTTACATAGCTAGTAGCAGCTAAATTTTGTGTTTTAGCACGATTTTGACTCGGTATCAAAGCACAGCTGTGGCACTTTAATCGAGTAAAATTATATATAACTTGTTATATATTTCTATACAAAGTTGTATAGGTATTTTCAGTAAGTCAACACTATTCAATTGAGAATGAATGTTGACATAAGTTAATTTGGGAATTCACATGCGGAATATATCACCAAATGATACTCAAATCGCTCTATACTAGTGGGCAATCCATCTAGGAGCTTGTGATTTTTTTTATACAAAGTTGTATATCTATTCTTAATAACTCAATATTATTCAGTTGAGATTGATTGTTGACATAAGGTAGTTTTGGGAATTCGCCTCCAGAATATAGCACCAAGTGATACTCAAATTGCTCTATACTAGTGGGCAATCCTGATAAGAGCTTGAGGTTTATAATGTAAAAATCATAAAATATCTGGGAATGTAATAATAAACGCCAGTGTTATTCTGATGATTTTGTACAGTGATGAATGTCAATTGATTCAGTAACTCTGGTCGTGTATATAGTATTCTGACAAGCTTATTCGTACATACAGAGAGACAGATGTTTGAGTACTCGTGTTAAAATTCTCTGCAGAATTATGAGGATTAATATCTCTGAAACCCGGGTCAGAGATATAATTTTACAATTTTACCCTTGACAAAAAACCACCATTTATATTAAGTCCCCTTCTTAGCGTGGAACGAGTATTGTTGCGTGGTAAGCACTAGATGGTGGTCTGTCAAATAAAATAAAATAAAATTGACTTTCATAGATATTACCAGAAGATTAGTAGTTGTCTTGCACTTCAAATGGACAAGCGAGAAAACCATCTTGAATAGAGAAGTAGAGATCCATAGTTGGACAAACATGTTGGAGCTAGACGTGCAACCTTGGTTAGGAAGCAAAGCGGACAAGCTTGGATGGTGGGCGGACAAGCTTGTTTGGATGCTGGAAGGACAAGCTAGGTCATGAGCTAAGGCGGACAAGCTTAGTATTTAGCTGCTGGAAGGACATGCCTTGGTTGGTAGGAAGACAAACAAGCTAGGTCATGGACAGACAAAATAGGTCAGCGCATTGTGAGGACTAATCCTTCTTATTCTCGGATTTGGAAGTTCGACTATATAAAGAGGATTGCTCGCTTAACCCCTGTTTAACATCGAGTGGTGAGAGCAAGTTGTTGATGGTGAGTTTTTGACAAAGACTCTAGTTATAAAATTTCCCTCTGCCTAGCAGCAAGAACATAGAAGTATATGCGCATATTTATGCGTATATTCCTAGCTTTATACCAAAACACGAAATATTGTATCTCTACTTATATATTCCGCAAGAAAATTAAGAATACAGTTTCTCTAAACACCTATAGGCATTCTAAATTGATCCTGTAACCTCTCAATACTCACAATATTTATATCATATTGGATCAGTCTCAAGTCGCACAAATTCCACAGCTGAATTCCTTGAACTCGACTCGAATGTGCATCAATGTTCCAATAACATCTATCAAATATGAGAATAGCCAATGCTTAATCCCCAAAGATGTGTTGTATCTTAATACTTTGTTCGCAAAGAACATATCACAAATTGTTGTACTAAGCTTGAAATATGCCACTTTAGCATTTTGCTCAAGGACAAGCTATAAATTATGTGCAATTCCTCTTGAAAGTGCCACAAGCAAAGAATAATGCCTCCAAATGCGCACAGTACCTCTGAGCTAGGCTAACCCTAGCATTTTCCTGCATTGGTGATACAAGCATAATTTATATATTTTTACCGCCTAATTTATATTTACTAGTACTTTTAATTGTAGTAATTTAACTATTTTTATATGTTTATAGGTTCATCGTATAATTTCCGATGTTACAAATAAACATGGCAAAATTGATGCCCACAACAGAAATGGAGATTTATTGGTCCAGAGTCGATGACTTAGTGCGACATCAATTGATGAGCGTGATTAAATCTAGAAACATGAACCTTCTCTTTTATATATATGCAAGCATGAGGTGTCAAGATGGGTTAATTGGTGAAGCAAACAGTGGGACCTTGATTTTGTTTCCCTGATAACAAAATAAGAAAAATAAGAGACGTGGCATGGAGTGAGGTTAGAAGGCAGGAAAAGTATGGGGTCGGTGGCTATGAAACGTGGCAAGCAAAGTGGTCGGACGTTGGGTAGTTTGGAGACAAAGATAGCAGGTGAAGGTCCGACAAAACGTGCAAACAAAGAGAAGAAGTAATGCGACTTCTTTTGGGGATTTAAAAATTGACGTGGTCATAAATCAAAGGCGGATGTGGGAGTAGTAGTTTTCTGGGGAAGTGGAAAGAGATAGGTGGGGATCGATTGGAGAACTGAATAGAGATAGAAGGATGAGAGGCTGGGTTCTGTTCGATGTGGAGTTGACGACTGTTTCAAGAGAGAATAACAGACATGATATAAAGGGTTTAATTCTCTTTCTCTCTAGTTACTTTTAATGGGTTTTAAGAAATCCGTTGCCATGCTCTAATTGTTTTGTAGCTATGGTTTTATGTGAAAACTAAATTTAATTATATAAACTCATAATAATTCAATAATCAGTAATTTCTCTTCAATATTTGCTTGATTAATTATTGTATAAATAGTGGAATTGATCACATATGCTTTCCGTTTGATACGTCGTGCTAGGGTTAGCTTCTTTAACGATGTGTGCTTATAAATTGACATATGATTCTTTAAAACTATATATTGGTTAGATAGTTCTATTGATTGTTTATGCTTTTAAATTCATATTCCATGCTTTGTAATATTTGATGGGATATACTTTTCGACTGAGCAATTCTTTATAAATGTCAACTAGGAAGCAAAGGATGGCGGTGAAACGATTTGATTTTAGAGATTGGATGTGAGTTCTATATATTAAATTAGTATAAATCGAAAATCCTAGTGCGCTCTCTACTCAATCACATCGTATATTTTGCTAGTTTATTTTTATTATTTTCTTATTCATTGCATTTCTGGAAATCCATAAAAATATCATCCTTGATTAGTCAATTAGGAATATTGATTTCAACATTTCCACCGCTCCCTGTGGGTTCGACCCGTATTTGTCATTGTCTACTAGTTAAACACCGTGCGATTGCGGTTATTATAAATAGGTATCTCAGAATCCTATCAATTTTTGGCGCCGCTGCCGGTGAGTGGTTGTGAAATATTGTAATAAGTATTTTTGATTTTCGAATCGTAGTTTAGGTTTTTATTTTATTAATTTTTTATTTTGTATAATAGTTTTATTATTAGGATTTTTAGTTCTTTTTGACCAGTTTTATGTCTTAGAATTTTGTTTCAGGTACCTTTGGGGTTGCTCCTGGTCGTCTAGCTCAACATCATTCGTCTGCTGCAAAATACTCACGAGTTTCTTGCTTGTGAGTTATACATTGAACGATTTGGACAGGTTGGACGCTCATCACCCTAAATTGTGAATGTTGATACGAGGTACTAGTACTGCTTTTCGAAGGGGGAAAATACTTAGTTGAGTTCTTTGAACTCTTTGTTCCATTTATAAGGGTAGGAGCAATTTTTTTTATCTTCTTTTATGGAGTGATTTATGGAGTGAATGAATTGGTGATTGCTTGTTTGTTTACTTCTTGAATTTGCACCAACTCTATTTTGTATAAATTTTTGTTTTTATTTTCTTTGTATATATGGAGTCTGTTTGCATGATTAATTCTCTAGTTAAGAACACTTTTAGCACAATAATGTTAATGATCTGTTAGAGTCCTGCTTGGCCCATTTTGGAGCCTACTACGATGAGGATAGTCATTTTGAAGAAGTTAATGCGTTGTTAGATTCTGCACCGGTTTTGGATTATGAAAAATGGCAACGTAAATCTGGTGATGATGGTTATGATGATGATTTAGTACAGGGTCACAAACCCAATGGAGAAGTTAATATGCCTAGAATTGTTAGCATAACTCTTCGGAAGATTCCTAATTTTGGATTAGAACTGTGTGCTTCTCCAGTATTATTAGATTACTTTGCATCTCGTGATATCTATGAATTTGTACATGTTTCTCCTGTAGTTTCAGTTCCCATCCCTAGCGAATCTTTTGACTCGGTTATTTTTGTTCAAAATGATATATGTTTTGCAAAAACCAGGTTTGAGGGTAGCTCTTTTCGTTTGATAGTCTCATCATCTTTATGTTGCTACTGCGAGAGTGTGAGGCTGTCAATGGTTGTAAATATTGTATTTTGGGTTGATCCCCAAATTTTCAGGTTGTTAATTTTTGGATATCCTTTCTATGCATATTCAGTAGGTAGATTCTTATTTTCTTGTTTTTATTTTCTTTTTAGACTTTTTGTTTTTATTTTTTATTTTTTATTTTTTATTTTCATTGTTCTTTGTTTTTACTATCATTTGATGTGTGTTACAGAAAATACTACTTTTCTTGCATCAATCAGGTGATATCTTCAAATCTCTTCTCTTTGATTTACATTTGTTTCTTATATTTATATTTATTGCATACCGTTCTAGGTTACACGGTGTGAAACATTAAGGACAATGTTAAATTTAGGTTGGGGGTAGAGTTTCCAAAATTTGATGCCAATAAGAAACTCCAAAATTTAGAGATTTGTGAACAATTCAGGATGACACTAACCATTCTAGGTAGATGGAAATGTAACTCTTATATATAAGAATTGGTGTGCCCATCTAAATGGTCTATTCATATATGGATGCACTCAGATGTTAGAAATAACATGATAATCATTGAACAAGCATATCTCGGAATCATCATAACCATATCACCTTCTGTTTTTATTTTCGTAATTTTGTGTTTCGCTAAGTGATTTGGTGGGGCACTAGTATCGACTTTTTATCGTCGTTGAGATGAAGTAGAGTGATTGAGATCAAACCCCATTATTGAATTTGATTGGGACAAAAATAAAATAAAAATAAAAATGATGAAAAAAACAAGTGACTAATTATTTTATTTTCAATAAATTGACGGGGCCCTTGTATATACCAGTTGAGTCGATACTAATATAAGGATTAAGACCAGTGGGAGAGTATCTCAATCCATTAGGATTCATCCTGGTGGCGACCTTCGGACAAATATGGGAAACACCGTTCACCTTAGTCCACATATGCACCATACATCACTTTCACATCCATTTTCTAATTTATCCTTGTGTTTGAATTTGATGATTTTGAGCAATGTGAATGTTGACAATTTTTATCCACTTTTGGATGTATAATGATTATTTGGGTAGAGTTTTGTATTCTTATATGAATTTTAGTACGCTGAGTGCAAACTCGTATACATCAATTGAATTCATACAGGGTAATGATTTTTACAGCCGAAGAATTTAGTATGCCAACTAAATAGCTTGTTTAGTGTCTATTCTGAATCATTCACAGGTAGCTAGAAGTTGGAGTATAGGTTTTATGGGTATACCTCTTGTAAACCCTCACGAGACAAAACTCGTCCGCTAAGGCCACTTAAGGTTTAAAGGCTTGTTACATATGCTAAATGTAGTCACGATTCCTGCGAAAGTGAGTTAGGATTTTTATTTTTATTTTTATTTTAGTATTTTCTCGAGAACTAGCAAAATAGGTTAAATAACGAAATAACCAATTTAAAATTAGGTTTGTGTTTACTTACCAACTATACCATTCCTTTTATGTTTGACAAAAGCGTGGTGGAGAAGTGTCCGTTAATTAGAGGATGAGATTGTTTACATGGAAGAGTGTTTAGATGATGGGTTTTGTCGAAATATTTAATTCGAGAGTTTCTTAAATAAATGATGTGCAAGAACTTGTGGTGAAGAGGTTGAAATGTTTGTAGTTTGCGCCTCTATTCATAGATTTCTTTACCTGCAAACTTGTATATGATAAACACCTAACAATTCTAAACACACGCAAACACAAAGTACTTATTAATTTACAACTATTAATCATCTAAAATCAACACAACAGGTCCATTTCTCAACTGTTTTTATGACTTGAAAATCCGCCTAAAACCAAAACAACTAATTCTCCAACTGAATTTTCGCTCAATTCTTTGAATTAACAACCCACAAAATAGTAATTTGACGATTTCTTTAGTACTAATAAAGGTTTGGTCGAATACTGATAAGTGATTAGTTTCTTATTGGTGTAGGTGTTGAAGGAGATAAATTTATAGTTAGATTCAAATTTAATAGGAACTTAAATTGACTTCTGATGAGACAGAGAATACTGCTTTTCTTGCGTCAATCAGGTGAGACGTTCCAATCCCTTCTCTTTAATTTACATTTGTTTCTTTTATTTATATTTATTGCATACCATTCTAGGTTGCACGGTTTGAAACATTGAGGACAATGTTAAATTTAGGTTTGGGGGTAGAGTTTCTGAAAATTGATGCCAATAAGAAACTCCGAAATTTAGAAACTTGTGAATTATTCAGGATGACACTAACCATTTTAGGTAGATGGAAACATAGCTCTTATCTATATGGATTGGTGTGCCCAACTGAATGGTATATTCATATCTGAATGCACTCAGGTGTTAGAAATAGCATGATAATCATTGAACAAGCATATCTTGAAATCATCATAATCATATCACTTTCTATTTTTATTTTTGAAATTTTATGTTTCTCTAAGTGATTTGGTGGGGCCCAGTATCAAATTGTTATCGCCGCCATGATGAAATAGAGTGTTGAGATCAAATTTTAATTCCATGAATAAAAAAATCGAGTATTGAGACTTTGATAGCAATGTGTGTGTGTTCTCCCAGTCTCCGTCGCCTAAGCAAACGTGGAACGCAGGATCCATGGGAACTATCATATAAGATGCTGATAAGAACCATGCGCTTGGATTCAATTTAATCCAATCATGTTGTCAGTATATTTGTAATTGTTTTACTTTCAATAAATCGATCAATTGGACCTTTGTATATACCAGTTGAGTCGATATTAGTGGGAGTGTATTTCAATCCATTAGGATTCATCCTGGCACTGACCTTCAGACAGATATGGGAAACACCGTTCACCTTAGTCAACATATGCATCATTCATTACTTCTACTTCCATCTTCTAATTTATCCATGTGTTTGAATTTGATTGACTTCGAACAATGTGAACTTTTATCGTGTTTCGGATGTTCAATGATTATTTGAGTAGAGTTTTGCATTCTTATATGAATTTTAGTACACTGAGTGAAAACTCGTGTACAACAATTGGATCCATACAGGGTAATGATTTTTGTAGTCGAATAATTTAGTATGCCAACTAAATAACTTATTTAGTGTCTATCCTCAATCGTTCACAAGTAACTAGAATTTGGAGTAAAGGTTTTATGGGTATATCTCTTGTAAACCCTCACGAGACAAAACTCGTCCGCTAAGGACACTTAGGGGTTTAAAGCTTATTACATATGCTAAACATAGTCGTGATTCCTGTGAAAGTGAGTTAGGATTTTATTTCATTTTTAGATCAGTTTTGCTCGAGGACTAGCAAAATATAGGTTTGGGGGTATTTGATAGGAATTTAATTTATATATTTATATCACATAATTTATATTTGATAGTACTTGATTTTATATTAATTTTATTATTTTATTGTTTTAATAGGTGGTTCGCATAAAATCCAAAGCTATAAACTAAACATGGTTAAAACAGGTGTAATTGGCGTTTGCGATATGCAACCAAATGATGCTCAAAGAAAAGAAGAGAATTTGGGTTGATTTAAGGTTGACTCGGTGGCACACGAGGTGGCAGTTGACTGTGGTTAGGAAATTGTGATGAAGGGTAACAGAAAAGTGAAAAAAAATCACGTGAATTAAGAAGAGGCTGACAAGGCAGGACAGTTGGAGTTGTGATGGCTGGACGTGACAAGATGGAGAGAATAGGTTTTCTCTTGGAAACCTACTGTAAAAGGAAGAAAAGACAATAACAGTCAGGAGAGTAGCAGACGGAGATACTTTTCTGTTTTTAGTTTTTGTTTCTGTCAAGACGAGGGTGTCACGTGAAATATTAAGCTAGGGCGTAGGATATTTATTAAGAAGAGAAGCCCAGGCAGGGGTGACATGCAGAGTAAAAGAGTTAGTGTAGGTTAGGCGTCCTTCTATGGCTAGTCTTTCGTTTGGTTTCAAAAGGTGGGGACCAAGGGCTGGTGAACTGACAGTTAGGTAGGTGATTGGAAGGCTAGTCGGTAGGGTGTAGGCTAAGAAAGTGAGAATTCTTTTGCTCAGTACTTTATTGGATAGATAAAGAATGAGAGGCTACGGTAAAAAGAGAAGGGAGGTACATGAGAATAGGGGACAAAGTCTGTGTTGATGGGACCCATTTTAAATTCACGTGAAAGAGTGGAGAATGGGTACGGCTAGATAGGGTACAAAGTTGGCTAACTTTGGTTTGGTTGTTGAAGAGTAAGGTGATGTGGCATGTTTAGAAGGTATAAAAAGCTGCAGAAAAGAAAGAGAGTCATTCGGTGTTTTGGGGTTTTTCGTCTGACACGGAGGGGACTTTTACTGTTAGGTTTTCTTTTTAGTTTTGACGGTGAGAGGGTGAGAGATCGATTGACAGAGAAGAAGAGGCTGACGCAGAGGGAACTAATACCGAAGAAAGAAGAAGGCTGACGTCTGTGAATAAGGTTGAGCAGGAGCGTGTACGGTGAAGACGAAAACAACTCCCTTGCTCTATCTTGGTTTAATCTTTTCCCTCTGTACTTTATCTTAATTATTTTTATGGGTTTTAAGAACCCATTTTTATGTTTCATTAATTTTGTAGTTAGGGTTTATGTTGAAACCACTTACAGTTTTAGACTAATTGAATCGATTTATTTGATACAGACCATTATGATTTGAATAGATTGATTCCATGATTTTGATTTATTGATTTAATGAAAAACTAGTTGTTGCTTCACCGGTTCTGTACAATACAGTAACTTATGCGCAAAATTAATAGGATAAAAAATATGTTTGTCTACTTATTTGATATTTCATGCTTTGGTTAAATCTTTAGATGGGGTATGCTTAGAAGAGCCAGATATTAGTTGTGAACCTATAATTAGTTTCGTATTTCTCGCTAACGCAATTAGATGGTGTATGCTTGAGATATAGGGTTTCATGTGCCATGATTAGGGTGTCCCAGTGATATTTGCGACTCTAATACATATAATAGGTGATGTCGATAGTACGAACAATAAATGAATATTCATGAGTTATGTTTCCTTTCAGTAATTAATTAGAAATAATGGTGGATACTGAAAACCCTGGTTACTGACTCTCTATGTTTAGTTATTTTATTAGTTTAGTTTGTTTTATTATTTTATTCGTAATTCTAAAAATCCCAAAGTATTGTTTTTGATTAGTTAATTGAGATATTGATTGCAGTATTGTCCCCTCTCCCTGTGGGTTCGACCCGTACTTGCCGTTGTCTGCATTGTAGACACCGTGCGATTGCGGTTATTATAAATAGGGTAATCTAAAATCCTATCACCAAACACAACATTGGTCACAAAGTAAAGACCCAAAGTCAAAATAACTTTATTCTGAGTAATATGCGGTTCAAGCTAACTTCACCAGTGTATATTTAACATTTTTATTTTTCAATATTCCAAGTACACATTGAGAAACATCACCTAGAATTATATATGCCGTCCCATGACTATTCATCTTAGCAGAGCTTGATAAGAAATTACTGCAGTTACTTGCAAATGGTTAGCTAATCGAAGGATTCCGGGAATTTCGTTTCATCTGCTTCAAAAACACTGTCGACATATTTTCAAACTGAGAAGAATAAGCCTTCGGATTTACTTATGTAATTTTTCGCAAATCACTAACTAAAGGAATTGTGTGGAAACTCCCATGGAATCAGGGGGAGATTCCGACATCAATGGGAGGATCCAAGGATAAGATTTCAACATATTTTATTTCGAAATGTGATGGTGTGTTGTACTATTTTTCCATTCGATCGAGAATAGTTTTTCCTATAGGGTTTTTGTTACTCGATAAGGTTTTGACTGAGACAACGATAACTACACTAAGTATATGTTGAATATTGAAGACCCGAAGGTCGCGTTGATATTATGTCGGCATCAATCCTTGGAATCAATGGGAGATGCCGACATTAGTAGGAAGATCCATGGATATGATGTCGACATATTTTACTTCGAATGTGATAGTGTGTTGTTCTCTTTTTCCATTCGATCAAGAATAGTTTTTCACACAGGGTTTTTGTTACTCGATTAAGTTTTTACTGAGACAACGATAACTACACTAAGTATATGTTGAATATTGAAGACCCGAAAATCGCGTTGGTAATATGTCGGAATCAAAAAAATGAAACACGATTGTTTGTCAAGCGAAACAACTTCTAGAAAGAATCAATGATTATATTGCAGTAGTTTTCAGAATAAGCCAACCACTAGTACCCATAATATTATTGCGTATCAATACCGGGTTCTCATCAATCACCCATGAAACATAGAAGTGATACTACATAGCAAAGTGCGTACTTCTGAACTTATCGCGTTGTACTCTTTTCCCTTCGTCAAGGTTTTGTTCCACTGAGTTTTCCCTTGTCAAGGTTTTAATGAGGCAACATATGCGAATCCAACTCTGTTTAAGTTTTCTTAATATTGTACTTTTTTTTCTTAGTTCAGCTTTTGTCCCCCTGGGTTTTCCTGGTGAGATTTTAATGAGGCAATCGACTTAGACACAATGGTCATCGAAGAGAAAACTACATGTGAAGAACTACATTGGAAGCACTATATGTGAAACACTACATATAAAACACTATATATTGTTGGAGCGCACAAGGAGGAGTGTTATAAGACCTCTGGTTCATGTGTGCAGTGAATAAATTTTTGATGGGGGCGTAGGGGACAAATGATATGTTGTCATTTGTCTCTCCCATTATTTGTTTCCAACTAATTCTGTTTTTAAATATATAAAATAGGTTTATTTTAGAAATAAAATTGGATTTTTGAGACATAATTAGCTGGAAACAGATAATGGAAGGGACAAATGACAACATATCATTTGTCCCCCATGCACCTATCCAAAAATGTCCCTATCAAAAATTTGTTCATGTGCATCCCATTAATATGTATCTAGGATTTCCCTCGTAGCCTATAAACAAAGGCTTAACCTATGTATTAAATGTAAGAAGGAGGAATATAAAATTTTATAAAAAGAACGTATCATCAAAATATTAACTTTAAAAATTTTACCATTTAAATTTTATGGAAAAAATGTACAAATTATATGAGATAATATATACGGATCCTCCTATATATGTTACTCAACTCTGATGAATAAAAATTCTTCTATTCTTGTATATTTTATCTTCTTCTATATTACTATAATATTTCCTCCTCTCTCTTTTTGTTTTTTTTTTGACAAAAGCTTTCTTATACAAAAAAATACTCCAAACAAATGGCAAACCAATTTGGTAGTGTTGTCGACGTATAATTTAACCAAGACATCAATTATTTCGTAGCATCTTTTTGTGCATCTCATACTTTTTGTATTCTAACACATATCGTTGGTTCCTACTCTCCAATTCGTCCCCACGTCCAACGCAATTAACACCGCAAAAGTCCTTGTCTCGATAAAGAGTCCCAAGTCCAAACCAAAACCAAAACCATCAGTCCTATATATGCTCACCAGAAGACCAAAAATATGCGTTTTCGTCTATCGTATTGCTCGCCATCTAATTCTCTAGACTCACACTAGTCACAAATTATACATGAAAATCAGTACAAGCAGAATCAAACTTGAATCACGAAAATAAAGTATCACCAGATAAGAATGGACGGTGAAGTCACCTTAGAAGCACGTAGCTTGATAGCATAATGTAGTAGCATATAATTACTCCCCAACGAGTTCAGAGATGCGGCTAACGTACAATTCGATTCGCCTTAAAATAAAAAGAGGAAGCATTTTCGAGATTCTTTGTAAAGTTCGAGAGCCCTTGTAGAGTTCCCGTGATTCAGTCACACGTTTTATACTTTTATGTAGTAAAATAATGGAGTAGTACCTTAATCAAAACCCTGTTCCAGGTTTATTTATAACTCTTTAATCTACACCTAGTTCACACACCAAAATATCAAACTCTATACCAAGACGTGTCAAGGATATAACATCAGAGTTGGGTAAGTATTAACACAACACTCAGTGTGGAGAAAATTTAGTTCCTTAAATAAACAGAAATTCATACTTACATAGTAGATCCTACTTCTTCTATTTTACAAAAAAAAAAAAAAAAAACTCTGCAAATGAATTCCCTTCAAAATCTTCCAAGGTAAAAAGTGTTTGATTCTCTTGTTCTGATTCTCATTCTTTGGTTGAAAATCTAATCAAATTTTATTTTCTAGATCCTTCATTGGTTTGTCTTTACAAGGAGGAGGATTAAAATCCCATGGAAAAAACCACCCTTCAGTTATCATTAATGTATGTAAGGTATTATTAATATATTCTCATTCTTTTAACATTTCATTAATCTTCAAGTTTGAACTTAAAATTCTCATTTCACATTCCATTTTTGCAGTTTGTAGAGAATTCAAGTAAGCTTCATCAAAGAATCATGATGAAGGTTGGTTTAGTAATCTATAATCATTTTTATATTTCAGTTTCCGGTGATGAAATTTTGATGAGTAATGTTTAGTTTTTGGAGTTGTATCTATATCCAGTAAAATCTCTATATATGACATGATAATCTCGACAAATTGATAATTTCTAGGTTAGTTGAATTGATGCTTCGATATATTAGTAATGTCGCTTAATTAAGATACTTATGTTTGTAATGATAATGAGATTATTTTTGATTTTGAACACCTTTTTTAAATAAAATGAACATATATCCTGGCAATTTCTGGGCCTGTAACGAATACTGAAACGGATGATGCTGAAGTAGACAAGGAGAAGTCTGAGATATATAGTAATAATATGACTGAATCTATGGGTGCTTGTAAGTTCAATTTACTTCAGTTTGGTTCTATGCGGAGAATTTATTAAAGTTCTTTATGTATTATTCTGATTAGTACATGTTTTTATTTTTGTGAATACTATAGCTTTGACGTATAGACATGAATTGGGGTTGAATTATAACTTCATTCGACCGGATTTGATTGTCGGCTCTTGCCTACAGGTGATTCAGTTATTACGTTTTGTGGTCTACATTCATTACAAAACATTGAAGTTTTTAAACTATTTCTCTAATTTTACTTTGGTTGAACTTTAAAACAGACCCCTGCAGATGTTGACAAGCTTCACAAAATTGGAGTGAAGACTATTTTTTGGGTACAGCAAAATTCAGATCTAGAGTATCCCAATATTTTTAATTAACTTAGAAAACTCATTATAATGACAAGTCATCTATGACGTAGTTGAATTCCTAATTTCTTATCTCCTTGATCTCAGCAAGAAGAAGCATGTGGCATACGCTCTCTGTTGAGGGTGACCTTTTACAATTCATGTTGTTTTGCACTTGTATTATCATAGAGCTTGAGAGCTACATGCACGGAGTTTAAAATGAAACAAAATCTTCAGTTTTTCTTCTCTGTTCCCTATTTTGGTACATTTGATGAGTAAAACACAAAAGATACTCAAATTAGTACTTTCATTACGCATCTTGTTGAATCACTGAGTATGGGGACTACTAGATTTTCGGAAATTTGTTTCGAAAAGCTGTGCCGGGTTAATCCTTTACCAATGCTGCTAAGATATTTCTCTGTTGATATTACTGCAATCCAAGAATATGCAAGTCAGTGCGATGATATTCAGCATGTGCGGGCTGAAATACGGTAAAGTTAACTCTCGATATCCTGTTTATAGTTTTATTTGCTTCCTTAAACCTTCACCTAGGTGGGAAACTTATTGTGGGATGTGACAGGGATTTTGATGCATTTGATTTGAGAATGAGACTGCCAGCCGTGGTAAGCGTTTTATACAAGGCCATAAAGTCCAATGGAGGTGTGACTTATATACATTGCACTGCTGGGCTTGGAAGAGCTCCTGCTGTTGCGGTAAGCCATCTCGTTTGGTTACAGAAGCATAACATAGTTTCTATTATTTATTAGCACACCCTTCAGTCTTTACCTTACGGGATGATTTTCTTTTTTATGCTGAGTTGGTTGAAAACTTAGTCTGCACGTCTTAATCCAACAAAACAGACACCACTTAGATTTAACCTTCGTTGACTTGAACATTTCGCTGAACATGGTGAACCTTTGTTTCTCCTATTTTTTCCCCATGCTTACGGAAAAGAGAACTTTGGCGGGTGCTCCATTCGTTAGCTGCACCCTTCTCTATTAGAAAGTAGACTGACAACGAATTGCCAATCTGTCCTTGCAGCAATGAGTTCTGTGGAACTAAACAAAATTATGGCAGTGTCTTTCATCCTTTATTAGAAACATTAAGCATAGTCAATTTATGAACTTAATCGTCATTTTTTCAACAATGGTTTGCTAATAAAATGTTTTATGAATTACAGTTGGCGTACATGTACTGGGTTCAAGGTTACAAACTCAACGAGGCACATAGTTTGCTACTGGTAATAGTCAATTTGCTACTGAAATATCAAAGGTTCTATTAGTGCCGCCCTAATAAAAAATCACATAAAAATCATTTTTGTGAATCTATTCCAAGTTGAAGGGAAGAGTTGAATATTCAGTGATCAAACCATTTCACAAACAGGATACTAATTTGATATCTTTATCGGTTTGGTTAATTTTCATTTTGGATAGTCGAATGTACAAGTCAGAGTTAGACTCCTACAGAAAATTGAATTATATATCTAGTAAAGCACTAAATATGCACATTGAAAAAGTATGACTAGAATTTCAGTCATTTTTACTTAGTCAACAAACAAACATGATATCATTTGTTGGTGTAATATTTCTGAGATATCTCATACAGTTTGGTGGTTCTTTGCTCGCAGAGTAAGCGTACATGCTGCCCAAAGCTGGATGCCATAAGGAGTGCAACTGCTGATATTGTGAGCCACCATCTCAACTTTTATAAATTAAAATATATTTCCTTCTTATAGTTGCAACATTCTAGCATCATTATTATAGGCAGAAAAGTAAGCCAAAAAAACAAAAACAAACAGTATATGGTAATACTTGTAGAATGACATCATTATTCTGTAGCTTACAGGCCTGGAGAAGAATTTGGTCAAATTAACGTGGCCAGGTGGTAATTGCTCCTCAGTGGCAATAGCAGGACTCGACATTGCGTGGGGACAGGTAACAATTTTGGTGAAGTTCTGATGTAATTATGTTTTGTACTTATTGACACATCAATAGAGAAAAAAGGGACAGGATTGGATTTAGCTACGCATGTTGAATAATCCAATGAACTACTGCATGAATTGTCTAACCAGAAGCAACTATTGCTGTTCTGACATTCAGATCTGATAGTATTTTTTACGGACATTTTTGTAGAGTAAGCCTTTGACGTTTGACGACAAACAGGGCTTGTGGGTTCTTGAGAGAGAGCTACCAGTAAGTATTGTGACAAACCTAAACTCACCAGCTCATTAGCTCCTATTTCTGCTTATTGAAATGGAATTCAAATAACTGGAAGAGGTAAAAAATTTGGGACGATTTTTCTAAGCTTATCTTTCTCTCGCAGGAGGGACATTATGAGTACAAACACGTTGTAGACGGTGAATGGAAATGCAACAATAGCAAGCCACTAACACAAATGAACAAAGATGGCCATGTAAATAATTATGTCCATGTAAGTTTCTTAACTCTAAAAACACGACTCTCTAAAACTAAGCTACGTTTGGCCCAAGATCCAAAAAAAAGAGAAGAAAAGAAAAACTGAAACAGAACCCCCAAACTAGACTATATTATCCTATCATTACGTAGTGACGATCATTTTGTGAATTTTAGTATTTCGTGAGGGAAACAGAATTCCTCTTCTACGATCTCATCTCAGGATTCTAAACTACAGTGAAATTATCTTGTGGAAAATAAAAATATTTCTCCCAAACCAAGCACAACCTTAGAATACAGTGTTTACAGCAAGCACGTCAATATCAACGGTCTTCCTTAACTCCCCAAGTTTGTAAAATTATGTGCTTCTTTCACAATTCGCACTTACAAACATCTTCTTCTAGTGTAAATTCCAATTTACTCTCATCCTTTTCAGGCTAGCAAAGATGTCAACATTGGTAGCAAGGAGTTGAGGGAGCGTTTGAGTGCTGAGGATGCTGATCTTACTGCAGAGGATCGGCTTGCAATTAAAGAATTTTTAGAAGCCTAAGCAGCCCATACAAGTAAACGCAAAAGGTGATCAAAGATAACATGTATAATTGTGATGGATAGAAGATGTAACACGAAATAAAACCAACAGTGGTGCAGGAACTTGGAAGTCGAGCTGCATGTCACGGGGTCGGTCCTTCGCCTCGACTTTACTTCGTGTGGTACTTGTCTAGAATTCCGTTACTAGATAAGTAAGCCTCCTAAACAAAGTTTAACACAACTTTGTGTAACTACTCAAGATCAAAACTCACAAGAAACTCAAGAACGCTCAAGAACACTCAAGAACAAGAGAGAATGATCTGTATGAGAGAAGTAAGTGTGTATTGCTCTCTTTACTTGAATACTTGGATTGTTGGATGATTACAAATGAGAATGACATCCCTATTTATACTAGTTGGGAGCCAGGAATGTTCTAAGATCTATACAAGTGTATAGCTAAGATCTACTTCTAGATTATTCTACTCTTATCCATAAATATCTACACCATTCTAGAGTATTCTAAGAAAAGGACAAAATAGAGAAGATTATAGAATGGAGGCTAGCCAATTAACCAAATGGGCTAGCCATGATGGTGCACAAGGGTGAGTTAGCCATTTGTTGAGCTATGTGGTGCACCCTTGTGACGTTCTCCTCCACCTGAATTCGCAGACGTCCTCGTCGCGTTGTACTTGTCGATGAGATCTTTGTGTTGCCAAAGTAAGTCTTCATGTTCCCAACTGGCTTCACTGTCTGATTGATCCTTCCATCGGCCAAGATATTCCTTATAAATTTGCCCTCCTCTTGAGACACGTCTATGTGACTCTATGTTTGAAGCCTGCTTGTCTAGAGAGGTAATCATATTGAATGGGGCTCTCTTGGTAACTCCTATAGACTCGTCATCTTGATCCGCATAATATGACTTCAATCAGCTGACATGAAAGACGGGATGGATCTTTATGTGACTAGGTAGCTCCAATCTATAGGGCGCCTTCCCGACTTTCTTGACGATGCGAAATGGTCCCTCGTACCGTCGAATGAGTCCCTTATGTACCATACGAAGAGCTTTGAAAGATACAAGGGACATAAGGGATTCACTAAGTTGTCTTCTTCGAAAGATACAAGTCTCCTTTTCTTGTCTGCCCATTTCTTCATACGCTGAGAGGCTTTCTCCAAGAATGCTTTGTCCAGGTCATGCTTCTCATTCAACTCCTTAGTGAATTGAAAAACGGCATAACACTTTCCTCTGTATCCTCTAGCGAATGTGTGTGGCATTAGAGGTTGTTGTCCTGTGGCCAACTCCAATGGACTATGGCCAGATGGGGCCATGTTGGGCGGCTTTGCTCCAGGTTCCAACTCGATCTGATGATCCACCTCCCTCTTAGGTGGTAGTTGCTTGGGCAACTCGGTTGACATCATGTCCTGGTACTCTTGCAAAGCCTTTTGCAGCTCCAACGGAACAACCTCGTCCCGTTCTTTGCTTTCCTCCATGATGGCTGCTACAACGGTTGGTTCTCCCTTCTGAACTCCTTTCTTCAGTTGTAGAGCCGATAATGTGCTTGAGCAAGTCTCCTTGGTCCGGGTGGCTGGGATCACGCAAGGGGATTTCTCGTCACTGATGCTAACTACTCCGAGGAAGGGCACCGCCGTAACTTTGGCACGATCCAAGAATTCCATCCCAAGGATAACTCTGAAATCGTCCATCTTTACCACCATAAAGTCAGTAATTCCTCTCCAAGCACCAACCTTCAAGTCGACCCCCTCGGCCACTCCCTGAACCGGTATGGTTGCTGAGTTTACTGCCTTTATTGTGCTCGAGTCTGCCTCGACCTTCAACTTCAACCTTTCGGCCTCTCCTTTAGAGATGAAGTTGTGTGTTGCGCCTGAGTCGACCATGGCCTTGGTCTCTGCTCGTTTAGACTTATGTCCACGTACATAAGTCCCTTGCTTGCGCTTTTCCTTGGTGCTGGTTGTTGTGCTTTGGGCTGGCTTTTGATTGCGCTTAACCGAATGGATCCCAAGTGTGGGTCCTCGGTCTTCTCCTCTTGTTCCGCAATCAACGAGTTGAGCACGTTTCTCTTAGGGCAACTGTAAGCAAGATGTTCACCTCTACAAATGAAGCATTTCTTCGCACGGTTATCTTGCTTGCCTTTCCACCCATTGTTCGGCTTGGACCCTTCACGGTTCGACTGTGGCTTATCATGATAACTCTTGTCTCCCCCATCTTTTTCTTCTTGAAATGACTTGGATGACTTGTCCTTGGCAAGTTGTTCAGGTTTGTTTGAGAAATCATCAAGTTTCTCAACGGTGCTTAAAGCGGTGGACAAGTCAGTAATACCTCTTCGTTGAAGTTCCATAGAAGCCCAACGAGGTAATCCACGATTAAAGTGGTCGAAGCGGTCCTCATCTTCCATTGTCAATATGTCTAACATAATTGAATTAAACTGTTTGACATATTCAGAAATTGTACCTGAACACTTCAAACTTTGAAGTCTGTCTCGGGCTTTGTGTTCAACATTTTCTGGATAGAACATGGCTTTAACTTCCTTCTTGAATTCTGCCCAAGTAGTGATGGAACAGGTTCCCCTCTCAATTTCTGCATATTTTCTCCACCACCACAATAGTGCATCTTCAGTCAGGTACATGATCGCAGTGTCAACCTTTTCCTGCTCGTCATCAAGGCCCGTGGCCCTGAAGTATCTTTCCATGTTTCATAGAAAGTTTTCCAGCTCCTTAGCATCCCTTGCGCCGGAGTATTCCTTTGGTTCTGGCACCCTCACTCTAGATGGTCCACGAACTGCATTTCCTCGGATCAGGGTCCTTAGCTCATCAATTTGAGCTTGCAGCATCCTCACATGTGCACCCATCTCGTTCCGATACGTCTCAAAAGAGACCTTCATCGATTTCTCCAAATCGTCTTGTTGCTCCATGGATTCCCCTAAATCCAGGTTTAACTTTTCTACCTTTTCTTCCAGTGATCCAACACGAGATTCTAAACGGGGGTCCACTGACTTATCCCTTTGTTGTTTCTTTGTCTTCTCAACCTTTTCATTATTGTTAGTGATAACAACATTTGCATCATTTGAAGACATGGTGAGAGATCTTACCAAGAGTAGTATGAACTTAGCTCTGTTACCAGTTGTCACGAGGTCGGTCCTTCGCCTCGACTTTACTCCGTGCGAAACTTGTCTAGAATTCCGTTACTAGATAAGTAAGCCTCCCAAACAAAGTTTAACACAACTTTGTGTAACTACTCAAGATCAAAACTCACAAGAAACTCAAGAACGCTCAAGAACACTCAAGAACAAGAGAGAATGATTTGAATGAGAGAAGTAAGTGTGTATTGCTCTCTTTACTTGAATACTTGGATTGTTGGATGATTACAAATGAGAATGACATCCCTATTTATACTAGTTGGGATCCAAGAATGTTCTAAGATCTATACAAGTGTATGGCTAAGATCTACTTCTAGATTATTCTACTCTTATCCACAAATATCTACACCATTCTAGAGTATTCTAAGAAAAGGAAAAAATAGAGAAGATTCTAGAATGGAGGCTAGCCAATTAGCCAAATGGGCTAGCCATGATGGTGCACAAGGGTGAGTTAGCCATTTGTTGAGCTATGTGGTGCACCCTTGTGACATGCAGCTGTCAGTAAGAGGCGAATTAGGTATGGCATATTTAAGATGCCATGTCCAGACGGGCAAGCTATATAATAAGGAGTTTGATAACCCTTCTTTAAAGGAACACTTAAATAATGTCTACTAAATGTCTTAGTATCACTAAAAACTCTATTAATCGCTGATTCGATTATTGTCTGTCGAACAGATTATTTAAGATGCCATGTCCGGACGGGCAAGTTATAGTACTGATATGTAAGACATGGGACTTTGAAAATAAAATTAATAGAAAAGATGGTGCCCATGTTGAACAGATTCCACAGTGGCCTATGATTATTTTCAGGGCTGGCCCTGAGGTTGATGATGCCCCAAGTAAGCTCCAAAAATATTGCCAATATTGATTTCTGGCTATTTGACCAAGTTAGCATATGTTGATAGACAATGAGAGGAAGTTACTAGTTTGATATATTTTTTACATGATTAACGGAAGAAAACGGTAGAATCGGAGTAAAGAAAATTGTGGATATTTTTTCTTATGGTTAATTGGTAGACATTTTACACTTATAACATATATATAAGTTGATTTTTAGTGCAACATAATTGTAATATTCAACAAGGGCAGTAAGGCTATAAGTTAATTTTTAGTGCAACATAATTGTAATATTCAACAAGGGCAGTAAGTAAAATAACCTGGCGAATTTGAGGGCTAGCAAAAACCATTTAGGGGATACTTTTTTAAAGTCATCCAAAGGGAGAAGCTAAGGGGTAACCTAGGGGTATGTAAAATTACCATAAAACCTTTCATTAATCTAATTATTACCAAAATACCTTTCATTTATAAAACCTAAACCTAAATCTATTTCACACTTTCACCATTCAAACTTCCGATTATCTTCTTCTCCTCTCAATTTTAAAACTACGATTACTCTTCAAACTACCGATTTTCCACCATTTTCTTCTCATCTTCAACCAATTAATTGTAAACCAATTCATCATATAATCGTAAACCAATTAATCGTACTTACTACAATCCAAAGATGCCTCGACAAAAGCAAATAAGTCGTCAACCTCCTAATACAGATTGGCCGCATTTTAACGAATTAGTAAGAGATCGAGAAATTTTTCAAGAACAAAGCGATGAACGCGATGAGGATGAAGTAGACATGGAGTCCGAATACAAAAATATGCCTCTCCAGCAGTTGATGGATCCAATAAGGTTAGGGGTTTACCATAATTTGTGTTTATACAGCTTAAATCGCTTGAATTAGTGAGTAGAATACCAAGGGTTTTAGGTGCAGTAGCACAATCGGTAGTTTCGTGGTTGTATTAAACTACCGATTGTGGCAGTGTTCTTCACTGCTCATGAAGATCATGCACAATCGGTAGTTATCTTTAGGTTAAAACTACCGATTGTTCTTCTGTATAAAAAATTCGTAATAATCGGTAGTTTTGTATAGGCTTAAACTGCCGATTGTGAGTGTTCAGTGAACCTCAAAAACACCCATCACAATCGGTACTTAGATTTAGACATAAACTACCGATTATTCTACTGGATGCAAAAATAGTGATAATCGGTAGTTTCGCTTAGTGTTAAACCTCCGATTGTGCTAGTTAGTGATCCTCAAAAACATCGATCACAATCGGTAGTTATTTTTACACCTAAACTACCGATTATTCTACTGGATCCAAATTTAGTGATAATCGGTATTTAAATTTTTATATAACTACCGATTGTGTGTGTGTCCTTAGACTTTTGTGTTCCCATTTTTTTTATGCACAATCGGTAGTTAATGTAGAGCCCGAGCTACCGATTGTGAACAATCCGTAGTTAAGTTGTTTTTTGTACTACCGATTATACACAATCGGTAGTTAAGCTTTTCTTTTTGACTACCGATTGTTAATAATATGTTGAGTTCAACTTACTTTGTCTACCGTTTTATGTACTGAAATAATTGTTCTTTATCTTGTATCAAAAAAGGGAAAGGCGATCAAAGCAAGCCCACAATACAATTCTATCGAGGTCTCGTCGTGGAGGCGGTAAGAAGGTTACCGCTAGTGCTAGACGATAAAAGAGCGCTAGCCAAAACGAAGAAGGAGGACCAAGTGCTCCTCAAGCTCAACACTTCGAAGGAGGTGGACCAAATGCTACCCAAGAAGAAGAAGAAACTGGTACAAAGAAACAACCAAGGAAGAGACGAGGACACAAGGTCCCCGACTCTATGAAGATTAAGGGTCCCCGACAAGGTCAAATCCCCGGGCTCCCAAGAGACGGAGGACGTCTATTATTTGGCTACAAGGATTCTTGGGCCAAAGAAATCTAATCTACCGAGGTAATAATTATAAAACACCATTCTTAACATATTGTCTTCTTATTCCTAGAAGTGTTAACTTTTATTCTAATTGTTTTTAATTCTTCGTGTATATTAGGACCATTCTAATGCGGTCCGTCTACTGAAACCTACGACTGCACCATACAAGATGAACGACTAGCCGTTGGAAGAAAAATGTGTTCTGTTCCAGCAAATTATAGAGAACTCGTGGTTATCTACGGCTGCCGCAAACTCCATGTTAAAGCACGACCGGGTGTCGATATCGGCATTCATGGAGAGGTATTATCCGGAGATCGATACTTTCCACATGCCGTGGGGAGAGATGACCATCACACTCGATGATATGGTGCAGATTCTAGGTCTGACGGATCATAGAGAGGCGGTCAAGTTTGACTATGTGAAGTCGTTAAGATGGGACCAGCTTTATGTTTTGACCGAGAAGTGCTTTGGTTGGGACCAACAAACCTCCAACCAAGAGTTTGACCGGTGCGCTAAATATAGAACCAGGCAATTTAGTATGGTTCATCTGATGGAAAGGTTCAGAGGCACCTTGGGTAAAGAGAAGGCCAACCCAGAGTTCAACGATGACCAGGTCAAAGCTGCAGCAACTGCATATCTTCTGTGCGTTTTGGGATGTGTAATTTTCCCAAATGCTAGTGGCAACCGGGTTGACGCCAACCTGCTACAACTTTTGGATCCCATCCAGAAAGTTCAAGACTATTCGTGGGGCACGTCATGTCTTGCGTTTTTGATGGAAAAGATGAGAAAGACATTCCGGGAGGAGACTAGCCAAATAGCCGGGAACATGAGCTTATTGCAGGTATTTTAGTAAATCCATTGATGGTTTGATTGCTATTTATTCTTTCTTCTTTTGCTCTTTCAATTTTCTCATACTTGGTTTGATATGTTCATTAGGATTGGATCTACGATCACTTTCCCTCCCTGGAGTTGGCAAGACAGAAGCCGGATTGGGAGAGAGGCACAACCCGAGGAAAAAAATACATCTTTTCCGGTAACCATTCATGGTTCAAGGAGCAGGAGTTGATTGCTTTGAGGAGGAACCTAGACTCCATAGCGGCCCCATATGTATGTTTTGATCCCTACAGGGAAGAACTAGCTGATGGTACTATAACGCGAAGGTCTGAGTTGGCCATGTACTTTGGACCTTGTGGCATCCAACAAGATATGTAATCTACAATACTTCTAGGTTCCTACATCAAATGGGTTATGTCCAAGTAGAACCTAGGCCTCACATCCACGACAAGTTCAAATTGGACGTTCCAAATAGTGTTTGTGGTAAAGACACGATCCAAGTTGTTTACACGCCCAACCCATCTGTTGAAGATTGGAACAACAGAATGCATTACATGATCGACGAGGGGAGACCTATAAACCGAGGTGATGAGATAACCTTAGCCTATATGGTATGGTACCGGGAACATTCTCATCTTAAAGTGATCCGTGAAGACAAAGGAAAGAGCACCAGGGTGCACGAGTATAGGTCCATCTTCAAAGAAAACCCGTCTTCCTTAGCAAGGCTGATACGTAATGTTATTTCCTTTTGATTTTAGTTTTACGGGTCAATATTATAGATAATAATCGTTTGATTGTTATTGCCTAAAAACATAAGAAGAGGATTGCATTTCTGTCGAACAAGGTAGGTTCGTGCCTCAATGGGGGAGATACAGACCTCCTCCTCAACCTTGATAACGAAGATTATGCTCCCCAGTTCGGAGATACATGTACGATCACGACGGCGACGAGGAATGTAACTACTAAGAAGACTAAACGTTTTCGCGGTTCAACGAGTGCTGCTCCTCGAGCCAATGTCTCTGCTTCTCAAGCCGATGAACCTGAAGCCTCTGTTACTCGTGCTCCTATTCCTAAAACCAAAAAAGTTAGGATTTAGGTTGTAAACGTTAAATTGAAGGATATTATTTTAGTGTTTAACATTTCTGGTTTGAAGGTTTCCGATTTGAGATGATTATATGTACTTTTTTTGAGTTATCATTTGATTTGCCATCGATTTATTTTTAACAAGTTATGTTCTATAAATTTTACATGTACAATCGGTAGTTAGCGGGTTTGAAACAACTACCGATTGAGTAAATTAATCAGTAATCGGTAGTTTAAGAATTACTTAAACTACCGATTATGTACATTCAGCGACAATCGGTCGTTTGTACAAAATTTTAACTACCGATTGAGAGTGTCCAGGAGTTTTCAAAAAATTTGGATTTCCAATTTGGGGTTACTAATAATAATCGGTAGTTTGAACAAATTTAAACCTACCGATTGCGAGTGTCCAGGAATTTTCCAAAAAATTCGATTTCCAATTTGTGGCTGCTTATCATAATCGGTAGTTTAAGAATTTTTTAAACTACCGATTGTGATTGTACAAATTGTTGAAATTTTCAAAAAAAATCTCGATTTCCAATTTGGGGCTACTTATCATAATCGGTAAGTTTAAGAATTTTTTAAACTACCGATTGTGATTGTACAAATTTTTGAAATTTTCAAAAAAAATCTCGATTTCCAATTTGGGGCTACTTATCATAATCGGTAGTTTAAGAATTTTTGTAATGGCCGATTGTGATTGTACAAATTGTTGAAATTTTTGAAAAAATCTCGATTTCCAATTTTGGGCTACTTATCATAATCGGTAGTTTAAGAATTTTTTAAACTACCGATTGTGATTGTACAAATTGTTGAAATTTTTTAAAAAATCTCGATTTTCAATTTGGGGCTACTTATCATAATCGGTAGTTTAAGAATTTTTTAAACTACCCATTGTGATTTTACAAATTGTTGAAATTTTTGAAAAAATCTCGATTTTCAATTTGGGGCTACTTATCATAATCGGTAGTTTAAGATTTTTTTAAACTACCGATTGTGTTTACAAAATGTTGAAATTTTCAAAAAAATCTCGATTTCCAATTTGGGGATACTTTTCATAATCGGTAGTTTAAGATTTTCTTAAACTACAGATTGTGCTTGTACAAAATGTTGAAATTTTCAAAAAAATCTCGATTTCCAATTTGGGGCTACTTATCATAATCGGTAGTTTAAGATTTTCTTAAACTACCGATTGTGCTTGTACAAAATGTTGAAATTTTTTTAAAAAATTCGATTTCCAATTTTGTTACCGTTGATCAACGGCTATAATTTGTATTCTCATACACCTATAAATAAATGAATTTATATCTATCATTCCCATTTCAAATCCACATCTTTTACATTTCATAGAAAATTTCTAATCTCGCGTTTTCATGTAATGTCGGGTTACGAAAATTTTAAGCTTAATGCAGAGAATTTTACCCTAGACGAAGATTTATCCCTATGTCGAAACATGGTATTACATTATCCAGCAAGGGGTCATGAACGTCGGATGGTGTAATGAGCATGCAATAGTTAGAACATGTCCATGATAACTTTTGTAACGAAACCGGTAACCCCAACAACCGGAACAGAGCAGGCCTTTTTGTCGATATATGGAAATCACAAAGGAAGTACTAGAATTTTCTTCTTTAACCGCTAAGGTGAATGAAAGAAGAATTAGGAATGAAACTGATGATGGAGTTGTTGTCAGATCTCTGGAGGAATGGAGAAGATGGAAATGTTCAGATTTCATGTACCAACCTCATTTCGAGATCCTAAGGGTGATGGAAGAATACAATCCTTTTGTGTTGATTATTCTCTGAAGAAGTGAAGAACGTAGTCCCGGGCGTAATATGACCCGTTGAAGAGGTTTGCTTAAGTGTTTAAGTGTAATCTACCAATGAGATTGATCACTTTGAATTTCTATAATGTGTTTTGTTTCGTTTATTCATATGTTTTTTGTTTTTTGAACATGTTTAATGAATAATATGTAGTAAGTTTATTTGAACAAGTTTATCTTAGGATGATGAAATAGTATTACGAAGTTAGATGTTAAGTAAAATCGGCATAATCGGTAGATAATAATGTTTTTAAACTACTGATTACATACAATCGGTAGTTATTAAATTCACGTGCTACCGATTATCCACAATCGGTAGTTATTTATGTTCACTAACTACCGATTGTAGCAAGAAAAGTCCTGGACAACAAAACCATTATAATCGGTAGATAAAATTGATCTTTAAACTACCGATTACAAAGTTTAAAATTTTAAAGTTTAATTCATTATATGTTTACAATCGGTAGATATAAATTTTCAATACCTACCGATTGTGAAAGATGAAGAGTTCGAAATTTTGGAAGTTTTAAGAAATTCAATTTGGGGCAACTTAGATAATCGGTAGTTTAAGTACTCCATTAAACTACCGATTGTACAATCGGTAGGAAAATAAATCACGATCTTACCCATTATAAAAAACTAAAACTCGAAAAATCAATCTAAAACACTCTTGATTTCTAATCCAAAACTAACTCAAATCATTTTCTAATAACCAAATTAATCAACTAATTAATCAAAATTAACACTAATTAAACAAGGGTGGATTAGCCATTATAGAAAATAGATGGATAAGGGATGTATTGAATTACTTCAAAATGACCTCATTTTTATCTTATTAGTCGTCCCTAATTAGTTTTTGATAGCCCTCAAAAAAGTCAGGTAAAATAAGACTTTATATGGATCCCATATTAAAATCAGTCATATGTTATTTCTTAAATTTTCGAATTTCCAATATATTGCCCCTATAGTTATTAAAAATTATACAGAACAAGCTAAGTAAGAGAATATGTTATAAGAAAAATTTGATAATTTTAATGCCTCTCCTATCTTGATGCCCAAAGTTGACCTTCGTCCACTTTGGCTCAAGGCCGTCCCTGATTCTGTTCCAACTTCCACTGTAAATTGGTTTGAGATTGCAAACCTTTTCTGATTAAGCATTATCATGTCATGAATGCCTATCTAGTAAAGAAGGCAAAAGTTAGTTACCAGTTGAACCTGCAATCTAAGTTTTGAAACACTGGCTACGGCAGGCTGCACTAATTTCTATGCTCAAAGAAATCAAACATGGCATCTTTAAGTCTATTAAACCATTAACTTATGGTGAAATTTCCTTTTAATTTATTTCATTTGTGAGTTTTCTTCTTATACAGTAGACACTGTTTTTGGGCCATAGGTATACAATTTTGTATATAAAGAGTGATCTATATTCAACCAAAGTTTTGGTGTTTTTCCTCCTCTCATCTCTCTTTGGGTTTGATCTTTATTTCCTAGCTCCATTTTAGGTTAAGTGGACCTTAAAAGAATTTATTGACAAAGATTCTTCCCACAGTCGTTACAACAGAATAAAGAAAGGGAAAGGGAGACGAGACATCGCGAGAGAGTGAGAGGAAGTTCAATAAATTCAACAGCAGAAACTATGTTATATATATATGCATCAACCAATAATGTTGATGAGGATATTCAACAACATTATCAACAATACTATATCAATGACGTATTGCTAGTTAAGATTGGTGTACCAACTTGCCTTCGACTTGTCCACCAAATCTTCTCTGTCTTCTTTGAAATGACTGTAATGCTCATAAGAATTGTTTCTCACCAAAATCAGGCCAGAATGATTCATCAAAGTAGAGTTCAGTATAAGCCAATTTCCACATTAAGAAATTACTCAACCTAAGTTCACCACTAGTCCGGATAAGTAGATCAGGGTATGGAAATTCTGTACATTTTGTTTCCAATTCATGATTGATTAGCCTCTCGTCGATGTCTTCTGGTTGTACTAAACCATCTTTTACTTTGTTAGAGATCCTCTGACATGCGTGTACAATGTCAGTCCTTCCACTGTAGTTAACTGCCATAATCAGATGACAACTTGAGTTCTTTTGGTGGTTTCGGTTACCATTGTTATGCATTTTTGTAGTGATCTTGGAAGCTTCGTGGAATACCCTATTACAGAAATTCGAACCTCCTGCCTGTTACATCACATAACAAAGTCATTGTTGAGAAAGGTATGAGGCTTACCAGATGAGAAGTCACTTACATGACATTTAAGAATTTAATTACCTCATAAAAATAGTCCAGTTCTTCCTTTAAAATCTTTTCAAACAATTTCATTAAGAAGTCAACCCCCAGCTGAGAATATAATTCGGGAGCATTATTCAATGACACAAAAATCTCAAAGACACAGCAGAGAGTTGACAAGGAAAAGAGAGAGTGAGAGAGATGACTAACTTCAGGTCGAATCCAATTTTCAGTAGAAAAAGCATATACTGTCAGGACCCTTAATACCCCAATTACAACATAGGGAAAGAAGTTTTACAAGGCTCCGAACACCGGCTTCATGGCCTAACATAGGTTCCAATCCTTTCTTTTTCGCCCACCTTCGGTTGTCGTCCATGATAACTGCTACAGGTTTTGGAATAGTTTCACGGCTTAAACCAACCGGCAATTTGTCCTCTAACAATAACAAAAACTTTGCATCACTAGAAACAACTTTTTCTGCCCGTTTGGCAGTAGAAAAAGATGATGATTTGAATAGAAGAGACGTAGAAGATTTACGAAACTTTTCTGCTACTATCAGAACTACTACTAGTACTACTACAATTACAAGAATATTGATCATTGAGAACATTGAATGGAGAACTATTGATCTTTACTATTTGTGAGCAGCAGTTGTAACTCGAAGTCAAATAAGTAGTATATTCTTCCCCAAATCATGATGCGAGCAATGGGCATCGTGTCTCTTTTTTAGGTGCATCATTAGTATTAACCGGTGCCAGCCAGAGACAAAGACTTCTATTAAAAAACTATTAGCTCACAAAAATTGGAACTCTTTCGAGTGGATCGCACGTCTAGTGTTAGTGCTCTTCCACCCCACAGAGGCCCTTTTCCTTGGCTTGTGCAATCATATATATAATGTGAGAAGAGTTGATGAATCTCATAGGATTGCACAAGGAGGTTTGAAATCCAGAGATTAAGATGAAAATCGTGATAGTTTTGGTTGCAACTCTGTTTCTGGCCTGCATCAATTTAAGTGAAGCTTTGTATGATGAACAAAACGAGATTCATGTGGGAGGAAAAGTTCTATGCCAAGATTGCAGCAGTAACTGGAATGAATGGGTCCATGGGGGTAAACCCATCAAGGGTAAGTGTACGTACACTTCACATTTTGTAGTTTCTAGTATTAAGTTTCATTGTTTTGTATGAAAATCACTAAAAATGTTTGACATATTGTGACAGGATGTAAGGTTTCGGTAACATGTATGGATGAATCTTACAGACCCATATACTACGTAAGCGACTTAACAGACGAAAATGGCGAGTTTGAGATGATTATAAACAAAAAAAACAAAAGAGGAAAGGATTTGAAGAATGAATCATGTAAAGTAAGGCTTGTTTCATCGCCTGATAAGGCTTGTAATGTTATGACGAATTTTGCAGGTGGAAAATCAGGTGTGCGTTTGACTCATCCTTCAGCTATGTATAGAAATACAATCAGATATACACTTGGACCTTTCTATTTTACAAGTCCAGTGTGTGCTGAACCTGACGATACTTACTCCTCTGCATCTGAGGAAGGTTATAAAGCACCCAAATACTAGATAACTGTAATGAGATTTAATTTTTCCGCTGTCCTCTCTATTTTGTACACTTTGAATTTCTAATTGTAATTGAATGTGGAATACTTGTTATCAATAACTTAATGTGCATCCTTTTTTGTTTGTTTTCTTTTTTCTGAATCGTTCACATTTTATTACCAAATCACTTCCAAATTATAACTAAAAGACAAACTTACATACCTTCACCAAAAATTGGAACTAAAATTTAACAGAATCTAAAGTAATTTTCAGAAGGCCATTCCAACTTACTTGCAGAACTAGGCCTAGTACTAAAATGCAACCCTTATCAAGCCCAGCTCCTCTTTTTGCCACTTTTTGCCACTCTATATCAGCAACAAAATTAACCATGCCTGAACTAAATTTGTTGCAGCTGATTATAGTGACCATCTAACATAAGCATTGACAGCAGCTTTTGAATCTGATTGCAATAAAATTCTGAGCTTACCATTTACTATTGCCCATTCGAGAGCTTTGATGACTAAAGTAACCTCAGCAATGAAGTTGGTTGCAATCCCTAGAGCACCAGCTTCAGCTCCTAAACAATCACCCACTTCATCTTTGGCAATAAAACTATATCCAGAAACCCATGGATTGCCTCTAGCAGCACCATCACAATATAAGAGGGTAACACCAATTTCAAAAAGTCTAAAAACACACTCAATAGTACTTAAAGAATTAACCCCTCTACAATCAATTACAAAAAGCCTTTGACACTTGTAAGTCATATGTTGAATTCCACATCAAACCCTTCGTCAAGATACTATAATCATGGTGTAATTTGAATAACCATCTGCTTCATTAGCACGGGAAAAGCACTGTATGACAGGTTAACAGTATCGTCTTCAAAAGTGGTCAAAAGAGTTTAATCCCAAGCACGACTCAGCTTTTGCTCTGGTGTGGCTTTCTTTGCCAGGGCTCCCGCTGGAGTTCTTTGAACCATGCATGCTCTGCGGTGTCCTGAAAGTTTTGGGCGAGGTTCTAAAAATTGATGATGATACGGTTTCCTTGTCAAGACCTAATGCAGCTAGAGTATGTGTAAAGATGGACATTTCTTAGCCTTTGCCGGATAAGTTCTGCATTGCAATCAGTAAATCAGATGGGTTTTGGCAAAAGATTAATTACGAGAAGCAGTATTGTTCTCATTGTTTTTTGCATGGACATGTCATCACTAACTGTAGGCGGAAACAGAAGAGTTTAACGCATGTTGTAGACAAAGGTAAGGACGCATGTTGTGGACAAAGGTAAGGGCGCTGAGCCAGTGCAAAAGCCGAAAAACACAGTAGGCAAAGATGGTTTTCAACTAGTTGTCTCTATACCTTTTGGTACATTTAATAAGGAGTCAGTCCATGAAATTGAGGAACCTTCCAATAATGCTTTGGAAGTGGAACCTTTATTCAATGCTGAATCGAATAATGATATCACGCCGCCACCTGCTGCGAAAGTTGTTATTAATGTGAAAAGTATTGTTTCTGTACATCCTGGTTATGGTGATGACAGAGATATTTATGCTAATGTGAGTCCAAATGACTTGGCGATGGTAGATCAAATTGCTATCGCAGCTATGAATAAAGCGATCGAGAAAATAACAAAGAAGGTAGCGAATGAATCCTATGTTGCTGCTAGCCCCAGTGGTAGTGTTCCTAATGATGTCAGTGATAAAACTAGAATTAAAGCTAGTTTTATTGATAGTATTGTAAAAGATAAATAGTTTGTTACAGGACAAGACTCTTATACAGAAAAGAAAGAAAGAAACAGGTACTAACATGTTAACTATTACAAACAACCGACTGGTGTAGGTAATAACAGAATCAATTGATTCTTTCTAACATAAACAATACTAACTAACATATTTAGTTAGTGACAGTTGTAGACAATTATCATAAAATACATTAGTTCTCATAGTCCCCCTCAAACGATACAAGAGAACATTTGAGAAGTTTGCGTTGACATAATAAAAAAGCTGGAGAAGGTAGTCCCTTTGTGAATATATCAGCAACCTGAGCTTCAGAAGGAATAAACTTTACTTCAATTAAACCATTTGCAACAAGATCTCTAATAAAATGATATTCCATCTCAATGTGTTTTGCCCTTGAGTGATTGTCACAGAACAAAGTAAATGGCTTTGAAAGTGTGATGCCCAATTCTTCAAGAAGCATTGAAGTCCATATGACATTAGTAGCAAGAAGAGACAATGCCTGCAGATGACTTTGCAATAATAGGAAATTTCTTGGAAGACCAAGAAATAACAGAATCACCCAGAAAAATACAATACCCAGCAGTGGATTTTATTGTTCAGGGCAACCATCCAAATATGAGTCAGAATAACCTGTCAAAGTAAGATCTCCAGCATGCAAGACAACACCACAACCCAAAGACCCTTTGAGAAATCTTAGAATCCTCTTAACTAGAAGAAGATGAACATCAGATGGACTTTGCATGAATTGACTGACATTGCTGACTGCAAAGGCAAGATCATGTCTAGTCATGGTTAAATACTGCAGAGAACCCACCAAGCTCCCATAATCTGGAGGTGTCTCAAGTAAATCATCATCCAAAACTGATGCTTTCTGACCTTTGACCATTGGTGTCTTGTATGGTTTTTCTTCTAACATTTTGGATCTTGTTAACAAATTCATAGTGTACTTATTCTAAGTCAGAGTAATAGTGTCATCATCATTATTTATAAAAACTTCAATCCCTAAAAAATAATGAATTGGACCCATATCTTTCATTACAAACTGTGTACTTAAGCAAGCTATTAGAGAATCAATTAAAGAAACTGAATTTCCTGTAAGTAGAATATCATCTACATAGAGAAGGAGAATTAAGCAATCTGAACCTGAATAAGAATATTGAGTTATCTGTAGCAGATTTGATGAAGCCATTCTTTAGCAAAAAAGGGTTGAACCTATCAAACCAAGCTCTTGGGGTTTGTTTAAGACCATAGGGTGATTTCTTTAAATGAAAGACTTGTGTTGGTCTTGAAGCATCAACAGAACCTTGAGGCTGACTCATATACACATCCTCAACTAAAAGATCATGTAGAAATGTTATAGAAACATCAAGCTGTTTGACAATCCAGTTATTTGTCGAAGCAAGAACCAGGACAATTCTAATTGTTGTAGCTTTGACAACAAAATTATGAGTCTCATTATAATCAACACCTTCTTCTTGATGATATCCTTTCGCTACTAACCTGGATTTGAACCTTTCAATAGAACCATCTGCTTTTAGCTTAAGTTTATAAACCCACTTTGAACCAAGGACATTCACTCCATGTTGATACTCAATTAAATACCATGTACCATTCTCTTGTAAAGCATTATATTCTTCATCCATGGAAATAACCCATTTAGGATCTTTACAAGTAGTTTTATAAGTTTTTGGTTCTAAAGGTGTTGAAAGTGATGAAGTAAAAGCTATAGGAATTGGATGTTTCAAGGTTGTATAATGGGAAACAAAATCAGAAGATAAGTGTTTGGGTGCAGAATTACCTGTTTGAGACCTTGTAACTCTCCTTGGTATAATGGAAGAAATTGTTGTAGCTTGCTCAACTAAGCTATTAGCCGCTGAACTAAGAAATTCAGTTAAAGAAGAACATACATGTGGTTCTCCAGTAGTATGAACACCTGTAGGTTCATCTGTAATAGCATGACTTGGCTCAGCAGAAGTATCAAGAATATTGGTTGCATCTTCACTAGAATGACTCATATTTGATGTAGCTGAGATAATTGCATCTAGAATTGTTATAGACACTGAAGTACGAGAAGTTGTAATAGAACTTGCACAACCAGTTGAAGCAAAAGGAAAAATAAATTCTTCAAAAGTGACATTCTTTGAAATATAAATCTTCTTGAGTTGATTATCAAAGCACCTATATCCCTTGTGAGAATAACTATAGCCTAAAAAAGTACACATTGTTGATTTTGGGCTAAGTTTATCTTTTCTAGTTGCAGAAAGGTTAGGTTAACAAACACAACCAAAAGTTTTGAAGAATGAGTAATCTGGCACTTTATGAAATAAAATCTCATAAAGAGATTTCTAATTCAAAATTTTAGAAGGAGTATTATTTATAATATAAGAAGTTGTTAAAAAGGACTCAATCCAAAATCTCTTTGGTAATGAAGCTTGGAAGGACAGAGTATTACCCATGCCTGTGACATGCCTATGTTTTCTTTATGCCACTCCATTTTTGAGGAGTATTTGGTCAAAAACAAGATACTACATTTCCACATTCTGCCAAAAATTCACCAAATTATCCTTTGAAAAATCCATTTGCACCATCTGCTTGAAAAATCTTGATAGAGGAAGACAATAGATTTTCTGCAGTTTTCTTAAAGTGTTTGAAGCAGGCAAGACTTTCAGTTTTAAGCTTCATTGGATATACCCAATTGAACCTACTATAATCATCTATGAAAAAGATATAGTATCTATATCCTGAACATGAAACTTCAGGTGTTGGACCCCATGTATCACAATGCACAAGTTCTAGTGGTGCTAAAGCATGTCTTATAGAAGCAATAAAAGGAAGTTTAGTGTTTTTACCTAATTGACAGTGATGACAGAGTGTAGAAACTTCAGAACTAGAAAGCTTGATGCATTGTTGTTGTTGTAGGTGCTTGAGAATTTTATCTGAAAGATGGCCTAGTCTTTTGTGCCAGACTGAAGGTGATGTTGTAATGAAAAAAAATGCAACAAGAAGTTGTTGTTTATCCATAATAGTCTTGATTGGATACAAATTATTCTTTTCTTCCCCCTTATCCAATACTCTTTTAGAATCTAAGTCTTTGATTTCATATCCAGATGGATCATAAGTGATAGAGCAAGAATTTTCCTTTACTTTCCCACTGACAAAAGATTCTGTGCAATTTGAGGCACATAAATAACCTTTTTTAACTTGAAATCTGAACTAGTAGTTGGCAAGACAGAATGTCCAGTAAGAGAAATAGGCAAAAATTCACCATTGGCTACCATAACTCTATCTTGACTAAGATATGGCCTAGCAGATTGAATCAAATTTGAATCATTACTCATATGAGTAGTTGCACCAGAATCTGGCAACCAATGAACAACATCAGACACTATAGATGAAGTAGTTGTAGCATCACACACTTGAATACCAGATAAAGCCACATATTCACTTTCTGGAGAATCATAATAAGTATCTTCTTCAGGAGTAGAATCTTCACAAAAATGAAAACCATAAAATACCTTTTCTATTGTTGTAGTTGGTGTATGCTTAGAAGTAGTATATCTATATGAGCATTTTACAGATGAATGTCCTACTCTTTTACAAATTTGACACTGAACACTAGAGTAATCAACAAATATAGGAGATATCTTCCCTAAACTATATCATTTCTCAAATATAGATTTAAGATTATAATCTAACATCTTAGATGAAACATTCTTATGAAATGAAGGCTTAGAATGAAAGTTACCTGTCTTCTTGGTATAGAATGCAGTTGTACTTGTTGGATCAAGAAAGGCACCAGATGTAGAAATTGAATCTTGTCTACTCACAATCCATTGTTCATGATTCACTAATAGATTACTTAACCCAGCAAAAGTGAATGGTGTATCCTTATTTTGAACCATAATAATGAATTGATCAAATTCTGGACCTAATCCATTAAGAGTATACATAACAAGATCCGACTATGAGATAATATCTCCAATAACAACTAGTTGATCTGAAATCGACGGAATCTCAAGAATGTATTCCATAATAGATGATGAATTCTTCTTTATACTTTAAATTTTGTGTTTCAACATCGACTTTCTTGAAAAAGACTCTTCCATGAAATTCATTTTCAAGTAATTCCAAATTTGTTGAGCAGATTGCATCCCAGAAACTGCAGGTTGTAAAGAAGGAGATAAATTCGAAGTGATACATCCCATTACAAATTTATCCAGACGTTCAAACTTAATGTAATTCGTATTTATGCTAACAGAACTAAGAGGTAAAAGTCTTGGAGGATGAGTTACAGATCCATCGACAAAGCCAAGAAGATTTGTACTAATAAGAATGTTTATAAATTAATTCTTCCAAACAATATAGTTTGTAGAATCAAGAGTAGTAGAAATGAAGTGATGAATGTTGTTGAAAGAAAGAGGAGAAATCTCCAATTGTATAACGGAAGCAAAGAATTGATATGCCATTAAAGAACTGAATCTTTCACAGAAACTTGTAATGGAAAACTATAGAAAAGTTGATCAAGAAACTAGATAAAGTTTCTGATAAAAGAATTTGGTTGCAGAATTTCTTCTGAAAGTTTTAAGGGAGGATCGACAACAATGAAACCATGATAAAACTAGAATTAAAGCTAGTTTTATTGATAGCATTATAAAAGATAAAGAGTTTGTTCCAGGACAAGACTCTTATACAGAAAACAAAGAAAATTACCTGTACTAACAGGTTAAATATTACAAACAACCGACTGGTGTAGGTAATAACAGAATCAATTGATTCTTTCTAACAGAAACAATACTAACTAACAAAGTTAGTTAGGAAATTATCGGAAAATGTTAGTATCCACTCTGCTTCAGATACTGAAAAAATGTTACTATTGATTCCTTGAAAGGAAATCGGTTGGCAAATTTAACTGAGAAAGAAGGTGAGATTTATTAACAAAGAGCAATATACAAATAATGGTTCTCCTCCCAGAAGTTGAACATGGCTGCCAGTGCAGATACTAATAGATTTAATATGCTAGCCATGTATACAGATGATAAGGAATTTGATGACTATCCAATATCACCGGTACTAGAGAACTTGGTGATTGAAGATATGCCTTCTCCTCGGTTGGATAGTTTTTAACCTGTTTGCAAGAAGAAACCAAAACAGGGTATTTGCATGAAAACTCCTAAGAAAAGTTTTCGGGTGAAACGCTTTACATGATTTCTCGTTTCTTCGACTCTTTTTTATTTTTATTTATTTTTATGTTTCTTTCTTCTCTTTGATGGAGGTTCAGGCTTATGTCCCCCTCTATTTCTATTTTGTTTTTTCCTTTTATGAATAAATTCTCTTCAAAAGTTTATCGAAAAAATAAAAATAAAATAAATAAATAAAATAACCATCTTCTTCACTTTTGAAATATATGGACTAACAACATCAAATACCATT
Organism: Papaver californicum; assembly: GCA_023531435.1. Taxonomy (NCBI): domain Eukaryota; kingdom Viridiplantae; phylum Streptophyta; class Magnoliopsida; order Ranunculales; family Papaveraceae; genus Papaver; species Papaver californicum. Next base: position 28,151 of record JAJJMC010000093.1, on the reverse strand, counting down.
CCATTTCTGGAAAACCAAATTTCAACCAGAAGACTAAAAGTTACCACTCTCCATATTTGTTGTACAATAAGGTCCTTATTCTTATTAAAAATGAATATATCAGAGAAAGAAGAAGGATTCAAAAAGAAAACAATTATACCACTTAGAAATTCACATGATAATTGGTTAAAGTTGCAGTATTATAATATGTGCTCAGTTAAATCTTGCTCTTGACCACATATGAAACATTTAGAATCTAGATGAAAACTTCTATTCTTTATATTATCATCAGGAACACAAATATCTCTTGCTAACTTCCATACACTACTAAAAACAGCAAGATGGATCCAGGGTTTTCAAATTTGTTATAGTGTTAACATGCAGTTTAGATCTCACATTATTATACGGAGTCTAAATTTGTGCACCCCATATATATTGGGGTGCACGTTCCGGCTCTTCCTATTGATCCTTTTATTTCGTCTAGTTTCTTGTTCCTTTTTATATTTTATATATTTTTTTTAATATTTTAGATTTAAAGGAAAATTTTACATATTGTGTATTACCCTCTTTCTAAATCGCTAATAGGTAAAATCCCTCTACGTTAATTTTTTCGTGACTACCTAATTAAGTAAGCATGTGCAGTACAACGTGCGTTATAATAAAAAATTTAAATTGAAAATCATAAAATACCCTCACAAAAACCTACATCTTCTTCTTTCACTTGTCTCGTCTATGTTCATGTTCCCTCTTCTTCCATTCCTCCTCTTCTTTTTCCCTTCTTCTTATCCGGATTCGTATCTTCATCGTCATCGTCATTAATGTATTTTTTTTTGATATCTCCTTGATTATCATCTTCTTCGAAATTTCAGTAAAAAAAAAAAAAAAATCTAGGGTTCCCCTAAAATTTCAATTTCAAAATCACAAAACTTAATTCTCTGCTAAACCATTTCTTCTATCATCAAAGTATAAACGAAACTGAAATCAAGTATCTTTATTACTTTTGTATGATAGCGAGATAAAGAACTTTGTTGACTGAACAATAAATGATTTAGTATTGATTTTAAAACGATAATTTCTGAATTAGGTTGGAGAGAACTCTGTTAGGGTTTTAAAATGATTTAGTATTGATTTTGGAATAAGGTTTTCTGAGCTTGAATTAGTTTTTTTTTTGTTGGTTAAAATAGAATGTAAATCTTCATGTTCTGAATAAATGAATGATAAATCATTTTCTATCCAAACGAATTTGTTATTGATATTGAGAATTTTTAAAGTGATTGTTAAAATTGATCTCCATTAGTAAAAAGAGAATTGCTATAATATCTAATCTCGTGGTATCTTCATTTGATTGGTATACTTATGTGGGTTTCATCTAATTATTCATCAATACTGCTTATCATTGTTTTGTTTCATTTTCTATATTAATTGAATTCCACGAACGAGTCTACAATTTTGTCTCTGCAAAGAATAGGTTACGAGTTGTTAATGGGGTTACAGAGAAATGGATTGGAGTGAATGCTGGTGATGGAAGTTGAATGGAATGAATGCTGGTGGTGGTTTTAAGTTTGGAGAGCAGCTAAGCTTCTCTCTTTGGAGTTTCAGCGAACATGTCATGTGCAGCTTCTGATGGTCGAGAGATGTGTTAATGGTTGTAGATTTAGCTCCCTTTTATAGCTATTCCAAAATGCAATTGCAAAATTAAAAACAACCCGCGTTTTGATATTCAATATAAATTCTAAACACTACTCAATATCATCCATTCATCTTCAATTTGAACGGTGGAAAATTCACATTTTCAACTGGTTTCACGGCCAATTTCCTACCATATCTCGTTGGAAATTTCATTCCAACTCAAACCCAACCTTCGAAATCATTCAAACTTCTAAAACACGTCTTTAATCCCATTCAAACTCTAAATCAGTTGATAATCTACACCATATATTCTCAAAAACAACGGTATCAACAATTCTACCCAGCTGTCTTTCACGCTTGAAAATATGTTCAAAATCCACGAATTTGATTCCCTTGCTGCCAAATTCAAACCCATATCAAACCCAATGTTTCTTATCCTTTACAACTTTGAAATAACTCTCAATCAGCCACCTTTAATCTTCAATATCGACGACACTTGTAGCATCTTCTGTACCTGAATTTCTGGCCAAAAACTCAAGTTATTATTTCGGAGAAATTAGATGAAGAATGAGACAGGACGAAGAAAAAGGGATTTCACTAAAGGGTATTTTTGGGTTTCCCATATTTACTATTCTATTATAACACTGCTTACTTAGCTAGGTAGTCACGAAAAAATTAACGTAAAGAAGACAGTACAATTTTATGTACTTTTTTATCTTGCTCTTGGTACAGTAAAAAAAATAATACAAAATAGATTTTTTTTTTTTTTTGGATACAAAATCCTTTGATTAAAAATGAGATAGTACAATTTTATGTACTTTTTTATCACTCTCCCGTTTTTTATAAATTTTTTATGGCTATATTCTATAGTAAGATTGTCGAAGAATATCAAATCTATGTTAGCCCTGAAACATGAAGATGGAACCTATCAAATCCATTTATAAATCTGGCTTGATTATGATGGAGAACTTAAGATTACTCTGTTTTGAAAAAAATAGAATCTTTGTATAGTTCTCAGTAAATCATTGAAGCTTAGATGGAAGAGAAGATATTTATCTTTCCAAATTTATAAGAGATTTTGTAATTGTTAAAAATTAACCCTGCGATTTCGAACGTATATATGTATTTTGTTTGTTCGTATGATTTAGATATTTTTATGATTTGGGTTCTTACAAGACTTCTCAATTAATCTCAGTTAATTGAATCAGAGCCATGGGTCTGCAAGAAGTACATGTATCGTAGTTTAACACTATATGTGGATTCAATCCGTTTATATGCATACCCATGGTAAAAGGATTTCGGGTTCAATTTAATTATAAAGATTGTATATTTTTCTTATTTTATGTTTCTGATTTGCACTCATGGGGTACGAATTGTATAATTAGTTATGTGATTCTCCAATCAGACATTAATCTCTAACATTTAATATTCAACTTCTTTATCTATTTTAGAGATTTGATTGATTATGCTTTAACCTTTATCTTTTTGATTGACCGATTACTTTCAGGTTTTACTATTGTTGTTGAACAATGGCAATCAAGCCATTGATAAAATAGAATAAAGAGTAAGAAGAAAGAGGTTCCAATGGAGGTTACGAAATTGTAGCAGGGTTTTAGTATTCTTTTTTTCTCCGATGTGTTTTTAGGGAAAAAAAATAAATGTTAAAAAAGAAAAAAGAAAAACCATTTAAAGTGATTGGGGCCAATAACAATGGCTGGAATATGCACCCTGTTTACTAAGGGGTGCACAAATTTAGACTCCACTATAAGCATATAATGTTTCAGTTTTATTCCCACTCCATATTCTTTTACTAGTTCCTTTAAGCAATATAAAAATATTGCCAACAGTGATAAACTCTTGTATTTCAACAGGGATCACCTTTTTTCTATCTTGAATTAAATCACAGACCCTCATATCCAAGTTCAAATTTTTCACAACCGAGTCATCATACACTAGCTCAATAAGTGGCACTTCAGCATACCATCTGTCATACCAAACAGAAACAATATTATCATTCCCACTAATCATTTGGTATCCTCCTCTAACTCATCTATCACCCATTTCAAACCAGACCATACATAAAAAAATTTATAATGCTTTATCCATTTTCCATGAATATCTTTGAACTTTTATATAAAAATTTTATCCCACTCTCCTTCCTCATTTTGAATCTTCCGTAATACGTCATCTAACTTCCTTATTCCCAAACTCCCTTCTTCTGTAGGAGCACAACTGCATCCATTTTAGAGTGACTAATTTCATTGTTTCAGCAACCCCTAGACCAAAGAAAATTCCTAATATTCTTTCACACTCCACAATTGTACTCTTAGGCCATCTATATATTACGATGTTAAAAACAGGATTGCTACAAAGCATATATTTAACTAAAAATATTATATCTGGAAATACAATAATTGCTCCGCTCCGTCCCTAAGACAACATGTCTTCACATCATCCTCCGATCTTAGGCCAGCAAGAAGCTCTCTTGAGCAAAGCATTTCTACGAGGAGTACCTAGATGGACCTGCCCACTTTCATTTTTGTGTCAAAGAAAGAACAAAAGTTTCTAATCCATTTGTATTCTTTTGCAGCAGTTTAATAAAACTAGCAACATGAGATGCTTTAACCCTACCGGGTAAAAGTAAAATTCCCTTCTTCTGGAATCACTAATACCACTAACAAAAACTTTATTTTTCTCCATAATGAAAGTTGATAATCCATTAGAAGCTTTATCAAATAATACATTCCTTTCTTGCTCCCATTACAGAATATGGAAATATCATCTGCAAACATTAGATGGGTTGGTTGGATACCTCTTCTGTTCACCATAACTTGAATATAACCATTATTTACCGCCTTTGTCAATTTTTTCTAAGTACATTTTCTGCAATAACAAACAGAACTGGTGTTGATGGTGGGTTTTTACCGCACGGTAAAATTGTCTCTGGTCCCATATCAAAAATATATAATCTGTACGATTCGCAAGAATATAGCTAGATTATATAGACTCAAACAGTGGTAATATGTGATCTACATTGATCCTTAGGGTCTGTTTATGTATTTATAGGCTAGAGTTTGACCCAACTGACTCTCAGTATTTTATCTACATTTAGTATACTTATTGTATAACTTAGTATTTTTATATCTGTATTGTATATCCCAGTACTCACTTTTGTATTAAATCTCCATCTCTAATTGGATTTTCAGAATGCTAATGGTGTTTGTCGCAATGCCTCCCATACATTCTCTGATTATATAGAATATATATTCAGAACGAGCTCTTGTGCTACTCTCTTCCTTGACCTTGTTCTCGAATAAATTCCTAGCTCCTAGATGGATTTCCCACTAATATAAAGCAATTTGAATTTGTGTAAGTGCAAATAATTTCATAATTCCTTGGACTTTATATATATATATACATCAATATTTAGACTCTCATTGAGTAATATTGATTATATAACTGTACTGAAAGTATCTTCGTATGAACACGCTTTGAACATGAGTTTACTCACATAAGCCTTCAATACTTGAAGCCTATCTACTAATTATGTGTTCATTCGCTAGAATGAATTGCGAAGTCTATTCGTAGATATTCTCAGCTGAATTCCATGAACTTACCTTGATATCTCTCACAAATTTAGTTAGCATGGTATTAGATTCTTGACTTGTGCAAATACAAGTACACATGCCGCCAAGAGCGTACATCATCCTAGTGCAAGTGCCTCACCTATGCAAGTGCTAGAAAATTCAAATACACACAACTCATATACGACAAACTTATGTATGATGGACGCAAGTCCAGGGATGCTAAGTGCCATTGGCACTTACCTCGGATGGCGCAACCTAGTGTCATTGCACTTCAATGATGGAAAGAGCAAGCGCTAGCATCTTCCAAGGCTAACTAATTCCAGCGCAAGCACAATTCTTTCCTATCGTTGGCGCATCATTATGCCAGCACCATCTCATCCCAGCGCTGGCAAATTCCAGCACTATAAAAACTTATCGTTGGCGCTAGTGAGCGCCACCACTCCCGGCGCAAGCAAGTGATACCGTTATACCTTATTCGCTGGTGCACATGCATCAGTGCCAATATTCGTTGGCGCTAGAAATTGCTAGCGCCAACACCATCACCCCATCGTGATTCTTGCACAACCATATCCCTTGCTAGCGTTAGGTATAGCTAGCGGCAGCCTTCTTATGACGCCACTATATTGACATAGCTATTCCATGCTTCTGGCCTACTAATGCGTTATTTTGCATCTTGATGCCTGAGTTAATCCACTTGATGTTGTAAGCCACTAGTGGACCAATTAATGCACCAATCTACGAGCAATCAATAATTGAGTATTCAAACTAGATGGCTAATACTTGGTATAATTTATAAACAAGATCCAACATTGTTATCCCTGTGCATCATTCAAAAAGTTATGCACCAGATGTTCATTATGATTCCATCTTTAACAAAGTGATGCCACTAGCATAAATCACTAACAGAGAGGTCTGATCTTATACTGTTAATATATCAAGAGCTCGCATTATCTTCTAAGTTGTGCAACGAGCTTGTATCACTTACTGAGCGATGTCATTACTGTACATCGTGTATGAAGAGATGCCAATGCCTTGTATAATCACTGAATGGATGTATGATCATTCAAGATTATTTATCGATAGACAGAGTAGCATATGTTTGTGCATCACTTCCAACTTTAATCACTCTCAAACGCAATATCAAGCTTTTATTGCCATAATTATCTCTTTACTCTTTCATGGTTACTCTTTCATGGTTACTCATCTCCTTGTAACCATGATCTCCTCGGTGATCTGACGATGCAAAATGGTGTGTGCGCGAGTATTTTTTCTTAATTATTTTTATAATAAATAAATTAAAACAAACAAGCAAACAAAATATACAATCACTGATGTGATTGTAGTAGTGGTAAGAAAAGTATCGTTCATTCAAATTTGTGAAGATAGATTTTAGATTTAAATTCTAATTCAGCTAGAAAATAAATAAAATATGATAGCAATATTGAGAGAAACTGGGATTTAGGATTCCACCATGAATAATGTTCGAGTGATGCATATATTGATTCATAACAATTTTAGCTCTTTTATGGACTCCACTCTTTGCCAAAAGTATATTTCATAAAATATTAGATGTAATCATAAGCATGGCGCATCAAAAGTACTTAAGAGTAAGCATACACCATCAAACAAAAATCATAAATAATTAATAAAAATCATAAATCAAATAAATCAATGCAAAAAGTCATAAAGAATCAAATTAATTATCAATCAATTGTGAAATCTGGCTTTCTCCATTGTCCCAGTGATGGGTTTATCTCATCATGCTCAAAACACTCTCAAAAGATTGATACATGGATCAAAAGTGCTTGAAAAGATAAAAATATGAGAAAAAGAATAAAACAAATCAATAACAACGTTTATAGGTATTGCAGACTAACTGTTACCGATAAGCGTTGCAGATTCAAATCATTCGTTGCAATTCCACTATTGCAGTTACTGATGGAAAACGACAGTTTCCGCGACAGACTGTTTCAGTCTTATGTTCTTCAGCTTCGTCTTCACTGCAGCAACAGAGATAATTCTCTGCTACTTCTTTTTCTCGAATCTCTAGCCTTTGTTAGGTACCCCAGACTCTTGATAACCCTTCTGTAATTCCCCCCAACTCTATTTATACCCTACAGGCTCGTTAATAACCAAACCAAATCTTCCCAACATTATTATATTTTATTCACGGGAAGTATATTTATTTTTTTCTGATTTCTTTCCCCAATTCATTCTCGACTCTTTAATCATCCTGATTTTTTCCCTTTTGATCAATGATATGCTTTGATTTGATATGGATAGCATAATCAGTTTCTTTCCGTTTTGGTTTCAAATCACGTAAAATTATTTTGTTTCCTGATTTATCATGATGACGTGATTAATCTTCCTGTTTTGCTGGTTCTTTCTATTCCAACTCGAGTACTATCTTCTAGACATGGTAAAAATCGAATCTTGTCTTAATCGTACAAAATAACCCAAAATCACGCAAACGGAATTCACGCAGAAGGGAGAAAATAGTTTTCCCGCCGAAGAAACTCTTTTGAATTTGAAATGGGCGCCTTTATCAACTTGTAGGTACCTTTAGTCAAAATATTGTGGGTGCCCTTATCCAAAATGAGTGTGCCTTTAACACTCCTTCGCTGATTTTTTCACGATCATTTATTCTTCCAAAAATACCTACAACCATAATAAAATGTAAAAATTAATACAAAAGCTGAGTAATAGCAATATAAATGTGAGACTAAATAAGACACATAAATGTGTCTATCAAATACCCCCAAACTTATTATTTGCTAGTCCTCGAGCAAATCTAATCTAAAAATCCTATCGGATGAGTTTTAGTTTCGTGAGGGTTTACAAGAGATATATCCACAAATACTCCAAACTCTACCTACTTGTGAACGATTGAGGGTAGACACTAAACATGCTATTTATTTGGCTACTAAATTCTTTGGCTAGCTATGGGAGGAATTACCCTATATGAGTCCAATTGTTGTACACGAGTTTTCACTCAAACGTACTAAAATTCATATATAAGAAGACAAATCACTACTCACAAAGTCGTTCAATGGACCACGATACTCGGAATCTAACAAATCATAATCACATGAATAAATTAAGAAGATGGATATGGAGATAGAAGTGTGCGCATGTTGACTAAGGTGAAAGGTGTTTCCTAGAATATCTATATCGTGCCAAGATGAACCCTAATAAATTAAGATATGCACCCATTGGTCTGAATCCTAATTTTTGTATCAACTCAGCCGGTATATACAAGGGCCCCAACGGTTGATTTATTGAATATATACAATCTTCTTTTCTTTCTTTTTTTTGTCAAATTCAATTAAAATAACGGGGCTTGATATCAATCACTTTACTTCATCCTGGCGCCAACATGGCGATACTAGTGACCCACCAAATCACTTAGAGAAACACAAAAAATTGCAAAAATAAAAACAGAACGTGATATGGTGACGACTTTGAGATATGGTGATGACTATCATGCTATTTCTAACACTTGAGCTTTGTCCTTTTATGAATAGAACATTTAGTTGGGTCCCTCAACTTCTACATCCAAGAAGTTTGTTTCCATCTGCTTAGAATGGTCAGTGTCATCCTGAATTGTTCACAAGTTTCTAAATTTTAGAGTTTTATTGTTGCACTAAAAGTTTCTCCCGTACCCCGAAACTTAAATCTAACATTGTCCTCAATGTTCTAAAAATAAATGATTAAAAACATGAACAAGGAGAAACTGTTACCAATTGAAGAAAAGAGTAAATGAAGGATATTACCGTGTCGCATGAGCATGAGTTACCCCCCAAGAAGTACTAAGTTTAAAGTTTTCGGCCAGATAACAAATACCACAAAATGGCTAATCACCTTTCAAAATCATATACCAATAGCCGAAACAACTGTGGGTCAAAAATACCAAATAAAGTTGACACCAATATAGGACACTTGTAGTGAATCATACAAATAAACAAACTAAACATAACCTTATCTAAGGGTTTTTTTCAAGACAATTGGGTTTATCTGGGATGCCCATTTAGGCTCCATATGAGTGTCTAGATAAATAGGTTCATCCGAATGACGGGTCTCTAATAGCTGGATTTCCTCATTGACAGTATAGGGAGGATCGAGTTGTGGATTCTGAAGAAACTCAAATAATACCTTAGATGCAATAAGCTCGAGTCCCAAGTTAGGGACTTCAAATAGGGATACTTGACGATCACAAGAATCATCAATACCCCCAAACTTAGGGTAAATATTACTCTCGAATGGATCAAAAACTATTGGTTGGATTCCAGGGTCCGTAAGGTCAGCATAATACCCGTTTTCTTTTGTGGACTGGTCATCTAAACGAATACCATCATCAAAATCACATAATAGATTATCAAAGAAAGCCTCATCGACTTCCTACGATTCACTGAAAGGTTCATCAAATAATTGATTTTCAAACACAGTGCAGACTAAAGGATCATGAACTAAAGTACTAATCATGTTCACCTCTTATAAATCATCCACCTCAGAAGACTGTTTAATAACATTAAGGACATTTATCTCAGTTTTTATATTACCAAAAGATATGTTCGTGAGTCATGTTCTACAGTTGATGACAGCATTTGATGTGGCTAAAAATGGGAAACCTAAAATCACCGGTATTTGAGCATTTTGGTCCTGAACAGGATGGGTATCTAGAACAACAAAATCCACTGGATAAAGGCACCTATCAACCTCAATAAGAAAATCCTATATGACTCCACGAGGGACTTTGACAGACCTATCAGCTAACTGCAGTGTCATTTTGGTCGGTTTCAACTTACCAAGACCTAGCTGGGTATACAAAATGATATGGGAGTAAGTTAACATTAGCTCCTAAGTCAAGCAATGCCTTATCAACTACGTGATTACCAATCATACAAGATATGGTGGGGCATCCAGGGTCTTTATACTTAGGGGGTGTTTGGTTCAGAAGGATTGAACTTACTTGACCAGCTAAAAAGACTTTCCTATGTACATTAAGCTTACGCTTTCTTGTACAAAGATCTTTAAGGAACTTGGCATAAACAGGCATTTGCCTAACTGCTTCTAATAACGGAATGTTGATGTTCACTTGCTAAATATTTCCATTATCTCGTGGAAAGTTGATTCCTTCTTTGCTGGAACTAACATGGGGCTTTAGGCACAAAGGTAGTCCTATCAGTAATTGTATTTGACTCTTTAGAGATTGTTTCAGTCTCTCCATCTACTTGATCCTTTTGGGAAGTTGTAATACCCCGATTCGGAATATAAGTAATGGTTTATCCTTTCCTAACACCGAGGAATTTTCAGCACAATTGGCTCTAGAGTTGGCAAAAAGCTCTGTAGTTAAGCGTGCTCGGGCGGGAGTAATCCAGGGATGGGTGACCTCCCGGGAAGCTACTGCTGGATAACCGCAGCAGTGCCCGTAGAAAACCCCACACTGCCGGATAACCGCAGTGGCTAAGTGGGGACAATATCGGTGGAGTGTCGGGTCATTACAAATGGTATCAGAGCCGACGACGGGTCACCTGCCAAGTGTGAGAGAGTACGCTGGACGGGGTGTTCTAAGTATTGGTCTCATAGGTTGTAGGGAACGTCAAAGATCTGGGCTTGAATATATTCCCGAGTCGAGGACGGCTCCAATTTAAGGTGGTGGTATTGTAATACCCCGATTCGGAATATAAGTAATGGTTTGTCCTTTCCTAACACCGAGGCCTTTTCAGCACAATTGGCTCTAGAGTTGGTAAAAAACTCTGTAGTTAAGCGTGCTCGGGCGGGAGTAATCCAGGGATGGGTGACCTCTCGAGAAGCTGTTGCTGGATAACCGCAGTGGTGCCCGTTGAAAACCCCACACTGCCGGATAACCGCAGTGGCTAAGTGGGGACAATATCGGTGGAGGGTCGGGTCATTACAGAAGTAAAGGGTGGAACTACAGTATGTCCACTATCAGACATGGTTACCTTGTTGTCAACTACCTTTCCACTCCTAAGGGTTGTAACAGAGTTCACATGATTGAAAAGTTCCTCTCCATAAGATACTTCATGAACTCCTCTAGGATTGGGTTGTGTCTGACTAGAAAACTTATATTTTTCTCTAAAAAGACTCATTCAGCTGACTAACCTGATTTCATAAATCGGAAATAGCATGAGAGTTAGACTGAGCCATATCTTGTAAACTTTGTTCAATAAATTGCTAAAACTTTACAGTGCTCAGAGATAACATGGAGAGAGAATCACTTTGATTTTGTCCCTTAGACCATGAAAAATTAGGATGGTTTCTCCAACCAAAATTATAGGTTTCTGAATATGGGTTAAATTTCTGACGGTTTTCAAACGTAAAGTTGTTATAAAGAGCATGGGCTTGCTCTTCGAATCTAGCATGGTTTGAACCATAATTCATCTCTAAGGCCTCTAGACGCCTAAGGATATCTGAACCATTATCAACTTTATCGACCTTATGGATAAGATTCCTAAATATTTATGGTTCTCTCATTGAAGCCCATTGCCCAGTTCTCTCAGCTAAATCGATGAACGAGTCAAAACATTTATCTAGGTCCTGAAGGCTAAATTCTCCACCACTCATTGTTTCTACCTGCATACAGGTCTCACTATCCAGACCCTCATATAATATTCGGACCATGTAGGCTTTCTCAAAGCCGTGATATGGACAGTGGTATAACAATTCATTAAACCTTTCAACATAATCGTGTAGGTTTTCACCTAATTTTTGCTTATAGGTTTGAATAGACTGACGAACAACAAAAGTCTTATGGTGTGGGTAGAATTTCTTTAAAAAAACCTCTACAAGACCATCCCAGGAAGTGATTGTTTTAGAAGGAATAAAACGATACCACTCTTTGGCTTTATCATTAAGAGAGAAGGGAAACAAACGCAACCTAAGCACATCTTTGGAGATATCCGGATAACTCATTGTTTCACAAATTATTTCGATGTCTCTTATACGGGTATATGGGATCTTATTCTCTAAACCCCCTAAATGTACGAAGCATGCCAATTGTACCAGGTTTAATATCAAATTTGATAGTAGTAACTGGTATAACTACCCCTGGGTCACGTACTACTCTTGAAGGGTTCATACGATCTGTTAGGGTCTTGTTTACTTGGACCTCATTGTCATTATTACCACCCATTTCAGCAAAAAAGGATGTACCACCTAAATCCGTGTAGCGGGTTGGACTTAAACAAAATAGGTCGTTTTCTTCAAGTCTATCTCCTGCACGGATCCAACGACGCATACACAAGTAGAACTATTAGTGTTAAGTAAGAATCTGTGCACAAGCAAATGCTGGGGTTCACTATTTTAGGTAAGATTGGGTTACCACAGCAAAATATACATACATTAAAAGACTGGTCAAAGGTACAAGGATGGGGTTTGTGGACTTTCAGCTGGTAACTCCCATCAGGCCCAAGGAACGAGTTCAACTTACTTATCCAAGGGTTTTCCTAAAAATCGGTGATCTGACGATGCAAAATGGGGTGTGCATGAGTGTTTTTTTAATTATTTTTATAATAAATAAACTAAAACAAGTAAGCAAAAAAAAAAAAATTACAATCAATGATGTGATTGTAGTAGAGGTAAGAAAAGTATCGTTCAGTCATATTTGTGAAGGTAGATTTTAGATTTAAATTCTAATTACCTAGTAAATAAATTCCACCATTAATCATGTTCGAGTGATGCATATATTGATGCATATATATGGACTCCACTCTTTGCCAAAAGTATATTTTATAAAACATTAGATGTAAATCATAAGCATGGCGCATCAAAAGTACTTAGACTAAGCATACACCATCAAACAAAATCACAAATAATTAATAAAAATCATAAATCAAATAAATCAATGCAAAAAGTCATAACGAATCAAATATAATTACCAATCAATTGTGAAATATGGCTTCCTCCATTGTCCCAATGATGGGTTTATCTCATCATGCTCAAAACACTCTCAAAAGATTGATACATGGCTCAAAAGTGCTTGAAAAGATAAAAATATGAGAAAAAGAATAAAACAGATTAATAGCAACGTTTATAGGTATTTGATGTAGTTTTAAAAGTGGTAAATAAAGTGTTCGATTCTCGAACTTGTGAAGGTAATGATTTTAGAAAATAATGGACTTAATCTAATTAAATAAAAATCAGGAAAATAAACTAGAGATGATTTGTAGAAAATATGGAGAAAACCAAGAATCAAGATTCAGTTATTTCTAACAATTTATGTGATTAATCATGCAATTCTTTTAAATAAATTAAGCTCAAATATTGCCAAAATAGGTTTTTATGCAAACAAGCAGAGGTAAATCACAAGCATGGGACATCAGAGGTTGTCAACCCAGCATGACCCATCAAACAAAAACACCACTACTGAATGAAAACCGTTTTTCTATTTCGAAACTATGCAATTTTAACAAGTAAAGAATTATAAATAATTAATTAAAAATAGACTTACCACATAAAATTGAGAGAAAAACCTCCTCCATCATCCCAGTAAATAAACTTAGCTCATGGTGAAGAAAACTTGCTCAAAAGATATTTTCATTGCTTAAAAAGTTGATTACAAGGTGAAAGAATAGTGCAACAGCTGAACAGATACGTATATAAATGTCACAGAACAGGGTTCAGCCGTCACAGAAAGGGTTCTAAGCAACAAAGGTTTAAAATCTAAGGCAACAGGAGCAGTTTGAATCAGCAACATTTGTGGAAGTTGTTGTGTTGTCTTCTCAGGCGGTGGTAGATGAAGAACAGCACCGCCGGTGACTGGATCGCTGTCCAGTTCCGGCCAAACTTCGGTGACTCAGAAAATCGATCTCTAGGCTTCACCCCTATTTTTCTTGGCATCTCTTGGTATATATAGGCTTTGGGAACCCTTGGGAGAGTTCTGAACCTAATAGAACTCTTTAAAACACATCCAAATCCTCCCAAATCCGAATCAAAGTATAACTCTCTTTTTCCGGCCAAATTCGGATTTAGGGCTATTTTTCCGGCTAAAATTGTTGTTTCTTGGTGTGTTTAGTCTTGTATCAATCTCTTCTAGCTTGTGGGGTGCTTTGAGGCGCAAAACAACTCGAAAATCTCGTGGATTTTAAGTGTACAGTTGAAACAGGAACTGTCCAGGAACTTCCGATGAGTCAGCCCGATCCAGCCGAGTTGACCCGCTGAGTTGGCCCGATCCAACTCAGCCCGATCCAAGGGTGCCCCCAATCCAAAGTGTGAGTGCCTTAATCCATTTTCCCGGGTTCCTTTAACACTTTTTGAGCCGATTTTTTCACAAATCTTTATTCTTCTAATGTACCTACAAAAGCATAAAAACACGTAATATTTGCAAAATCGAATACTAACTTAATAGAAACTAAGGTGCAATTTAGACACTAAAATGTGTCTATCAAATACCCCCAAACTTACTATTTTGCTAGTCCTCGAGCAAAATACTCTAAAAATAAAGTAAAAATCCTAACTCACTTTCGCAGGAATCGCGACTACATTTAGCATATGCAGCAAGCCGTTAAACCCCTAGGTGTCCCTAAGGGACGAGTTTTGTCTCGTGAGGGTTTACAAGAGGTATACCCACAAAACCTGAATCTAGATCTTAGCAACACGTGAACGATTAAGGATAGACACTAAACAAGCTAGTTAGTTGGTTACTCAAATATTCGGCTATAAGGACCATTACCCTTTATGGATCCAATCACTGTACACGAGTGTTAACTCAAGCATACTAAAATTCATATATAAGACAACAGAGTTCTACTCAGACAATTGTCTAACCACCCATCACATGAAAAGACTTAGAAGATGAACGTAGACTGTAGAAGATTGCAAATGTTGACCAAGGCGAACGATGTGTCCCATTTCTGTCTGAAGGTCAGTACCGAGATGAAACCTAGTGTGTCGAGATACTCCCCATTTATTTTCAACGGTTACTACTAACTAAAATATTTACAAGTTCCCATGGATCCTGCGTTCCACGCTTGCTTAGGCGACGGAGACAGGGAGAACTTTAAAATACCAATACTATTTTTTTCAATTTTTTTTCTAACTTTCTTCGATTTTTTTTATTTTTATTTTTTTGACACCTTATACATGTGTGTTCCCATGGATCCTGCATTCCACGCTTGTTTAGGCGACGGAAACAGGGGTCCACACACATAACTCTAAAACACTAACGTATTACTCATGTGGGGCATGATCTCAACACACTAAATGTCATTCCAAACATGTCAATGCTAGGACCCACCAATACTCTCGGAGAAACACGAAATTGCAAAAAATAAAACAGAACGTGATGTGGTGGTGACAACTATTATGTTTTTTCTAACACCAGAACTCTGTCTCTTTTATGAATAGACCATCTAGCTGGGCACACCAATCCTTATAGCAAAATGGCTAAGTTTCCATCTACCTAGAGTGGTTAGTGTCACCCTGAATTGTTCACATGCTTCTAAATTCCAAATCTTATTAATCCTAAAAAGTCTCCCAAAAAGTCTCCCAATAATCCTAAAAATTCTCCCAAAAAGTCTCCCAATACCCCCAAACTTAAATTAAACAGTGTCCTCAATGTTTCTAAACACTGCACGAAAAGGAATTGGGGAAAGATATTACTGTGTCGCATGAGCATAAGTTACCTCCTTAAATCATATAGCAATAATCGGAACAACTGTGGATCATCTGAATCAAATAGTGTTATCCACAATAGAAGGAAACAGCAGCAAGCTACAAAGATAAACAATCTGAACACACTTTGATCCCTATTTAGGTAAACCACATCGACCAGAGGATTGGTTTTTGGAAACTGAACTTCTTTCTGAACAAGAGGATCAGTGGATCTAGGTCGAAGATGATCTTGTACAATGGCAGACGTGCATATGTCAGGTCCCAAGCTAGGGACCTTCCTAAGAGTTAATGGTATAGCACATGGAGAATGATAGTCACCCCCAAACTTAGAGTTTTCAGTGTCTCTAGATAGACTAATAACAATTTCCCTCATTTCCGGATCGTCAGATTCTCGAAAATAGTCAATTGCCTCTTCTAAATTACAATCGGGTGGTGCAGAACCTAACAAAGTGCTCACTTCATTAATAACACTATCATTATCGCCATCAATTCTATAGTTGGCTAGGCATTTCTCTAATGGATCTTCTAATGGGTCGAGCCTACGCTGCATCTCCCTAGACGGTTTGGATTCCTCCTCTGAATGGATCTGGTGCATGCAAACTGTTGGGCTAATTCCCTTAATATCTGCTATGGTCCATCCTAAAGCTTTCTTATTGTCCTGAAGCACGGTTACTAGCCTATTCTCTTGGTCACTATCCAAATCTGAAGCTACAACCACAGGTAAGGTCTCTGATGGGCCTAACTCATCAAACTCTAATCCAAAGTGGGCTAGACATTTTTCTAACGGGTCTTCTATCAAAGTGTTTGGTAATGACTCCTGAACTAGGGTCTCTATCATGTTGACGGTTTCTAAGGTGGGGTCATCTAGCTCAGGTGGTTGATTACTAATGTTGAAGATATTCAGCTCAATAGTCATGTTACCAAAAGACAAGTTCATAACACCGTTACGACAGTTAATGATCGCATTAGATGTTGCTAAGAACGGGCGACCTAGTATAACCGGTATATGATTCTCTGGATCAGGCACAGGTCTGGTATCAAGCACAACAAAGTCCACTGGATAAATAAATTTATCCATTTCAATCAAAACATCCTCTATGACACCACGAGGAATTTTCACAGACCTATCAGCTAACTGCAAAGTCATCTGAGTCGGTTTCAAATCGCCTAGTCCTAGCTGGAGGTACACGTGGTACGGCAGTAAGTTCACACTGGCTCCTAAATCGAGTAATGCTCTTTCTACCCGGTAGTTTCCTATTGTGCAAGCTATGGTTGGGGAACCTGGATCTTTGTACTTGAGTGTTGTACTATCCTGCAAAATGGAACTTACATGACTAGCTAGAAAAGCTTTCTTATGTACGCTAAGTTTTCGCTTTCGCGTACACATGTCTTTAAGAAACTTGGAATAAGCAGGAATCTGCCTAATTGCATCTAATAATGGAAGGTTGATCGTGACTTTCTTAAAAACTTCCATTATTTCATTAAAATTGGATTCCCTCCTAGTAGGTGCTAACAACCTTGGGTATGGGGCTCTAGGCATGAAATCGGTTCTCTGAGGGGTTGCCTCAGGCTCGTCAGAGACTTTATCAGTCTCTTCAACTATTGGGTCAGGGTGAACTACAGTTTGTTCACTATCAGGCCTAGTTACCTTGTTATCCACTACCTTACCATTCATGAGGGTACTAATTGCATTCACATGACTGGATGATTTCTCACCAGTCGACATTTCATTGACTCCTCTAGGATTGGGTTGGGGTTGACTAGGGAACCTACCAGGTTCTCTCTCTCTCAGAGCCGCAGCAATGTCACTAACTGAGGTTTGTAAACTAGAAATAGTTTTTTCTAAGGTATGGAATCTCTGCTCATACATGTCGTCATTGCTAGGCTGAGTTGGACCAGCCGAATTCTTATAACTGAAGCCTGGAGGACCTTTAGCATTACTAAAATGACCTTGAGCCTGGCCTTTCGACCAGGAAAGGTTCGGGTGGTTTCTCCAGCCAGGGTTATAAGATTCCGAATATGGGTCAAACTTTCTCTGGTTATCAAATCTAGTGTTATTATAAAAAGCAAAAGCCTGCTCTTCGAATTGGTTGGCTCTGAACTACTAGCTTGATTCATTTCGACCAGTTCTAGCCTTCTAGATAAGGCTTCTATTTGGGCCTTTGGATCAAAAGATCCTTCTGCCCTATTAACATTTCCTCTTCCTAGAAGAATTGTTCTTTTTGGCTCCTTAATGCTCTCCCACTGCTGGGTCTTTTCGGCGATGTCACTTAGAAGTTTCATCGCCTCAGCAGGAGTCTTACTGTCGAACCCTCCGGTTGACAAAGACTCGACCAAGGTTATAGATGCGTAGTCCAAACCCTCATAGAGGATCTGAACTAGCCTTAACTCTTCTATTCCATGGTCTGGGCATTGGGACAATAAGTCATTGAACCTTTCTACATACACATACAAAGACTCTCCCTCTAGCTGGGAAAACGTGCATATTTTCTGCCTAACAGACGAAATTTTGTTCCTAGGGAAGAACTTCTGAATAAAAGCTGAAGTAAGTTGTGCATAGGTTTCAATTGACTGAGGGGCCAAGCTGTACAACCACGACTTGGCTTTATCTCTTAGCGAAAAGGGAAATAATCTAAGTTTAATAGACTCGTCATTCAAGTCTCTAATCCTGATTGTGATACATATTTCCTCGAATTCCCTAACATGAAAATAGGGATTTTCGTTTTCTTTTCCTAAGAATAATGGAAGCATCTGGATAATTCCAGGTTTTAGTTCGTAGCTCGCTTCTGTAGCGGCAAACTTGATGCAAGATGGACGTGAGGTCCGGGTCGGATTCAACAAATCCTTCAGAGATGTTATTGCTGACACGGTCTCGGGAGTGACTAGTTCACACTCAGTTGGCTTCTCAAGGTTAAGGTGAACTACAAGTCTTCCACTAATTAACCTACCTTGAGAGTCTCTATCCCAAGTTCGCCTTAAGGGCGTTCTTGGCATGCAAAAATTAACTCCTAACAAGCAATTAATCAAACACAATCGTGCCCTGACTCAACCAAATCAAACCTAAATCTAGCAAACAACAAGCATGATGGTTCCACTTAGATTGTCTCTAGACCAGCTTCTATTCTTTCAAAAAGCAACTGGTTACAATTCTAGCAAACCTCTTAGAACGATCTGAATTAGATTAAGTCGAAGAGAAACAGGATAAGCTCTAAGGAGCTTTGATAACCCTGTCTCTTTGGCACTTTTCCCTGGGTTACAAGGCGGCTCTAATCAACTTAAAATAATCATCCTGAACTTCGAGTTAGGCTAATAAAGTAACCCGTACAGTCCTTTTGAACGATTTTCCAATAAGCTCGATACCCTATAGGTCTCTTTCTAGTCAAGATTTTAGGCTTAGGTTCGCGTAGGTTTCGTTTTCCTAAGGAGGGCAAGAAGGAGACGGTGATGAAATCCGAAACCTTATCTTATATGGCCAGGCCTTGCCCTTTACTATGCAAAAAATAAAGTCCGTATTCAGTTCTCAGCATATATGCATACAAAGGCGTCCATAAAACCCACTGACAGGAGATTCGTGAGTTGGTCGAAGTTTACCTCCCGTACTAGACGGGCGATGAACCGTTGAAGTCGACTCGGGCTACTAATATCCTTTTCAATAGTGTGCGAACCCGAGGGGCCGAGACAATATCGTAATTGTCGTCCTTCCCTGCACACAGTTTGATATTTAAAACTACCCTTCCGTTAGGGTTTAAAAATAATAAAATGTCCAAAATGTCCAAAAGAAAGTCCAAAAAGTGTCCGAAAATAAAAGAAAAATTACAGAATTAATAAAAACCCTAATACAATTTTCTAAACTAATTAAAACTAATTAAAATGAACTAAAAATCTAATTAAAAAAATAAAATCTTCGATCTTCTTTTTCGTTCTTTAAGCTTTTCCCTTTTAATTCCAAGTCTTTAGCTTTAATTCTAAAACTTTGGCTTATTTCCCTTTTCGATCAAAAATTCAACCTGTAGCAAAAAAGAGAAATACCAAAAGAAACGTAAAATAGAACAAAGTAAAATAATAAAAATAAAAATAAAAACCTAAAAATAAATCTAAAATCCTAAACCTAAAAACAAGTCCGTGTCGGCGGCGCCAAAAATTGATCTCTAGGCTTCTCCCCCTATTTTTCTTGGCATCTCTTGGTATATATAGGCTTTGGGAACCTTTGGGAGAGTTCTGAACCTAATAGAACTCTTTAAAACACATCCAAATCCTCCCAAATCCGAATCAAAGTATAACTCCCTTTTTCCGGCCAAATTCGGATTTGGGGCTATTTTTCCGGCTAAAATTGTTGTTTCTTGGTGTCTTTAGTCTTATATCAATCTCTTCTAGCTTGTGGGGTGCTTGGAGGCGCAAAACAACTCGAAAATCTCGTGGATTTTGAGCGTACAGTTGAAACAGGAACTGTCCAGGAACTTCCGATGAGTCAGCCCGATCCAGCCGAGTTGACCCGCTGAGTTGGCCCGATCCAACTCAGCCCGATCCAAGGGTGCCCCCAATCCAAAGTGTGGGTGCCTTAATCCATTTCCCGGGTGCCTTTAACACTTTTTGAGCCGATTTTTCCATAAATCTTTATTCTTCTAATGTACCTACAAAAGCATAAAAACACGTAATATTTGCAAAATCGAATACTAACTTAATAGAAACTAAGGTGCAATTTAGACACTAAAATGTGTCTATCAGTATTGCAGACTGACTGTTACAAATAAATACTCAGGTGGTATTTTGTCAGATTTTGCACGTGTGATGCAGATTCAAATCATTCGTTACAATTCCAATGTTGCGATTACTGATGGAAAACGACAGTTTCTACGACAGAATGTTTCAGTCTTATGTTCTTCAGCTTCTTCTTCACTGCAGCAACAAAGATAATTCTCTGCTACTTCTTTTTCTCGAATCTCTAGACTTTGTTAGGTACCCCAGACTCTTGATAACCCTTCTGTAATTCCCCCCAAATCTATTTATACCCTACAGGCTCTTTAATAACCAAATCAAATCTTCCCAATATTATTATATTTTAATCACGAGAAGTTTTTTTTTTCTGATTTCTTTCCCCAATTCATTCTCGACTCTTTAATCATCCTGATTTGTTCCCTTTTGATCAATGATATGCTTTGATTTGATATGGAGAGCATAATCAATTTATTTCCGTTTTGGTTTCAAATCACGTAAATTATTTTGTTTCCTGATTTATCATGATGACGTGATTAATCCTCCTGTTTTGATGGTTCTTTCCATTCCAACTCGAGTATTATCTTCTAGACATGGTAAAAATCGAATCTTGTCTTAATCGTACAAAATAACCCAAAATTACTCAAACGGAATTCACGCAGAAGGGAGAAAATAGTTTTCCCGCCGAAGAAACTCTTTTGAATTTGAAATGGGCGCCTTTATCAACTTGTAGGTACCTTTAGTCAAAATATTGTGGGTGCCCTTATCCAAAATGAGTGTGCCTTTAACACTTCTTCGCTGATTTTTTCACGATCATTTATTCTTCCAAAAATACCTACAAACATAATAAGATATCAAAATTAATACAAAAGCTTAGTAATAGCAATATAAATGTGAGACTAAATAAGACACATAAATGTGTCTATCAACCATTTCTTGGTTTAAGGGAGTGTTGTATGATTTTGATCTCTCGCACTTATTCAAGCACTTCAGTTACCCCTCATTTTTCACAAGTATTTTGTTTACCCCAAAACAACTGTAGATAAAGGGTCCCCTTAATAAATCCCTCTATGAATATTGAAAAACCCCACAGTTCTCCCATTAAGTATTATAGATATCTTGGTAGTGTTAGAAAATTTTATCAACCATTCATAGAAAAAAAACGAAAAATCCAAATCTTCTTAAAGCTTCAAGAATAAATTCATTATCTCATATGCTTGTATAATATCAAGTTTGACCCCAACTTTTCCTCATCTTCTCTTACAAGCCATCTCATTTACCAATTCAGAAGCTAGAAGTATATTCTGATCATGTATGCATCCACTCTTTATGAAGGCCACTTGTTGTGGAGAAACCAATTTATGCATTAAGGATTAAACCTAGTAGTAATAATATTTGTAAATACTTTGAAGTAAAAATTATTGAGGCCAATTGGCCAGAAGTGAGATGCCTTATTTGCACCCTAAGTTTTAGGAATGAGAACTAAATTTTTGGAATGTATACCTTTAGGAATGAATTTATTACTCCAGCATAATTTCACAGCATCCATAGAGTCTTGACCCACTATGTGCCAGGTAACCCTGTAAATATTACCTGAGAAACAATCTGGTCCTGGAGATGCATCTTGATTCAAGTAAAAAGCTAGCTGTTTTTATTTATAATGTATCTGGTACCCCATCCATCATCTCACTTTTTTTTACAGCAAGAGCTATGGGTAGAGTGTTTTCCTTCAAAGTGAAGGAGTTTAACCCAAAAAGAGCTAATTAGACTCTACTATGGGTAAAGAGTTGTGAGTCTTTCCCAAAAAACTATCACCCACTCCTTCAATCAAATGAGTTGTCGCCAGTCTTCACTGGACGACTGAAGTTTACCCGTCTAGGTAAAATGTGTTCCCAAACGGCTGAAGTTCATCCGTTTGGATATTTTTTAATATTAAATACCTCATAAGCGGGTCCTATCTAGGTTTCAATTATTAAAATAAGTAAATATATTACCTGGACGGGTAATCTTTTCCCGTCCAAGTGAAATATATTACCTAGACAGGGAAACTTCACCCGTCTAGCCTATTAAACCCACTGTCCTATAGTGTGAAACTCACTTCTTCGCCTAGTCACTCCTTTGTTCTAAAAGGGAAAAAGTGTTAAAACACTATATCCCATACCATTGCTCTTAGAAGAAATGCTTGCATGAATAGTATTAAAAATCTCATATGTAAAAGCTACATTTTGGTGTTCAAACTTAGTGCTGAAGTGTTTTATAAGAATATCTCCAATTTCCCTTTCGTCTGTAAAAAGACGAGGGTACCGAGTGCACCAATAATTCGTGCACCACTTATTCGTGCACCACTAATTCTTTTGCTTTTAACCTATACAGACAAATATTAAAGCATCGGTCAAACTCACAACATTTGGTATGTCAAGCTTGTTGTCAATGTTAAATGAACAAAACTATATCTTGATTTATAGTTTATTAAAGTCAGTCTCGGAATAAGATTAGAACATGATAGTTGAGTATCAAAATTCACCAAATTACCCTTGAAGATTGAAGACTGAAAAACAACGAAGACATCTGCGAGAACTTCATCAACAAAGGTGTCTATAAAATTACTGAAGGGGGATCGAACCTAGCACCTATAAGTTATAATCTACCATCATAACCATCTTACTATTCAGACTGTTTTGTGTTTATGATCGATTGGTTTTAGGTATATTGAATTAATTAATATTGTAATGACTATAAAGATCAGCATACAACAAAAGCCTAAATTATATCTCTTATGTTTCGTTCAAATGCCATCTTCTTCTTTCCTTTTCTTTATCTCTTCGTAATTTACAGACACAACTCCACAAAGATCTTGAAAATAAATCACTAATTACCAAATCTCTTTTTGTATATATATTTCAATTTTAATTTTTGTTTCTTTGTTTGTTTCTATTTAAATGAATCTTTTGATCAATAATCTATTCTTCATATATTTTCAATTTCAATAGGTCCTGATGGAGTGATTGATGGTGTTTAATTTGATCGTGGACGGTTTAATGTTTAAACATGTAACAAATCTATGCCTTTAGTTAGTATAACTTTGTTAGGATCTACAAATTATTAAGATTTAAGGACCTTTTTGTCTAGTTCAAAATCAATATCTTTGAAGGGTTGGAAAATTAAATATAGATTTCTGGTTACAGTTGGTATTGAAACATTTAAAAGGTAAATTAAAATGAAATTGATAGTTATAAAATGATTTAAAGGAGAATTGTAGTAACTTTCGCCAAAAATCCCTAAAACCAGGAATTTTTTAAGAGCATGGTAGGTTAGTGGGCAACCCACGGGTTGACCCTAGCCCAACTTGTTTTTTGACGGGTTCATATATGCTAACCCTAATCTGGCACGTTTAGTTAACAAGTCGAGCTACGATGGGTTGAAACAAGCCAGGTTAGGGTCAACCCGCGGGTCGGGTCATAAATTGACAGCTATATAGACAATGTTATATGGCTTTAGTATATGATGGATTATAAAGAAGAAGTTTCGAGTTCAAGCTTGTACTTGATTTAATCTTGAAACATGAATTCAAGTATTGGATGTTCATAGGTTATCGTTTTGAGGTTGAAGATAATTTATTGTTCAAAAAACTATGTCTGTAATATATGAGCCTAAAAAGTAAAAACATCAGGTTGTAATTGATGTGTGTCGTATGACGTCAAAATTATATTCACTTTCTCACTTTAACAAAATATGGATTAAGTACAATAGTAAGAAGGATTTGTTCCACGGGAGGCTATTATTGTTTTTCGATTTTAATTTCTTAAGTAAAAGAAGGGGGTTTTGGTTTTAGAATTGTTCAAAGTAAATAAAACTAAGTAAAAAGGCAGCAACGCAAGTGTTTCTAAAGTAATCAATATGATGAAGATATTGGTTAAGGGGTTCTATCATTCACAAACAAGTATTTTTCTCAATAATTAGAATTGGTATTTAATCTCTCATTGTCAAAAACCCTAGAATACCTTGATCGCAAGAATATCCCGTTTATTTCCAAAAATCATCATAAACACATTAAAAAGATGTGAATATGAATTCTACCTAGAAAATTACTTAACGTGTAAAAAGAACTAATCAAGTTTAATTCCACATGAGCATTAAGTTTTGTGAAATAAGGTTAATCAATGTAATTGAACGTGGAAAACGCACTAATTCAATTTAACAAAGGTTATGATTCATATGTGATTGCTAGGATGTATCACTACAAGCAACAACCGCACTTGTACTACTTGAAATCAGAATTCGACAACTTTTTCGTATTGAAAACCCTAATTTAGCTTTAGAGATGAAAACAAGTTAAATTGATTTCGGACTCAACCAACGAAGTGTTCAAATCATGCAAAAGTTATAAACAATGAATCACAAACGACAAATACTGAGATAAAACTAATATATTAACCATGTTTGAGAAATCAACTTTAATTCTTAATCAATAAATAAAGAATTTAGCTACTCACAACTAAGGAGTTCACAAAATATAATTGAATTAAAGAAGACGAAAACAAAACAAACCCGAGAAGCGTGAAAGAAAATAACGACTCTTGCTCCTTGCTTCCAAAAATCAGTTGTAAAAGTATCACAAAAGATGTAAAAGACTCTCCCTTTTATAGCTCTTCTTGTTTCCCAAAACTAGGTCAAACTCTTCAATTTCCAAATATAAATCCAAGTCCAATAAGTCCATCTACTAGCCCATACATGAGAAATAACCCACTAAATTTTCTGTCCGAAATTGGTCGACGGAGATCCAGAAAAGTGGTCGGAATTCTGCCGGACCAGAATATTCAACCAGGTCACCAGTCAAAGTTGGTCAACTGAGTCAACTCGGCTAGGGTGAGTCAGAGTTAGCTAAGTCTGGTGGGTCTATTCAGGCCAAGCTCAGGCCAAATCTCTTGTGTTGTGCATTAGTGGTACTTCACACTGCATCTATTGCACTAGCTTCGGCCAATTTAAGGTCTGTTGCACACTTGCACTACTACGGTTCTTTAGCCAACTCTCATTCAGGCAAACTATCGAACACCTTGCGTGCACTTTTCTGAAAGTAATTAGGCATGATTTGTTGGTAATTTAAACTTCCTTCTTCTCCTTCCCTGCAATGTTCCTAGCATACATCTAAGCTCATGCTTCAATCATAGTTTAAGCCATAACTAGCTAGCTACAGATTCAGTTCAACTGCAGCTGCATCCATTCCATTCTCATCAGCACCAACTCAAGTCCAACTCCACATCCTTGCAATTGAGTTCATATCAACCACCAACACAACAGACCCAAATCCATTGTTCTTTTCTTCATATCACAGATAACATTCACTCGAGCCACAAATTATAATTCTCACAACTTCAATCATTTCAATCTAACACATTCAAACTCCTCAGACCCTAGCTTACTGTTTGATTGTGCAATTTCAGAACTTGAACTTCAACCATTACCCCAGCAACAGCATAACACTTTCTAATCATGCCCAAACTCGAGTTCCCCATTTCTTCGATTTATTCCCAACAGAATTCATTTGTAACACAGCCTCAGATCCCCTTTCTTGCTGGCAGAAACAAACCCATTTATTCTTCCATCTCGCTGTAAATCAAGTTCTCAAACCCGAACCCACCTTCGAACTGCCTTTGACTGCTTGTTTGCAACAGCGCCTCCATTATTCTTTCTCTTCTACAAATCCTGGATTGAACTCGAATCCACACATATTTAACACTTCTACAGCGAACCCATCTCAACAGACCACCAACACAGATTCATCACCACCTTCTTTTCTAATTTATCCATTCTCCGCTACAGCACATTCAAACCCCTTTCTCAAATCCTCCTCACATCATCAAATCACCACCAATTCTCGCTCAACTCAGCTTCTAACTTCGATTTCAATACCCAGCAGTGATTCATCTTCTCTTGCTGCTCAAATTCGAAAACCACAATCACAGATCCATCATCTCCTCGAGCTACAGCATCATCTCTAACTCATCAGCGCCTCCATCCCTCTATTCATCTTCTCTTCAATCTGCTCGAGCCGCAACAAACCTAAATTCTTCATTTCGCCTTCTCTTCTCGATTTCATCCTTCTCTGTAGGTTAGAAGTGAAAATGGTGTTTGATTAAAGGAATGAGAATTCCTTTTCCTTCGAACCTTTGACAGACTTGGTAGAGAAGAGTCCACGTCCCTCACTTTCTCTACCCACATAATCGGATGCATAGACCCGAGCAAGCTGGGTGTACTTAAAACATCAATCCTTTATAGCAGCCCCTTATCGATAGCTAGGATCCACGTAGTCCCTGCCTTGTAAAAATGATCCTTTTGCCCTTTTGCTCCTAATCAGATGATTTTTTCTTTTTTCACTCCCAATGACTCTAGAACACCTACAAAATAGAAAACAAGCATAGCACACGCAAAACACAAGAGAAAATAACAAAGAAAGCTTAACCAATTGATATTAATTAAGGTGTTTTAGACACCTATCAGTAATATTGTTCATGAAGTGATTTTTAGTTCGCAAACTATACAAATACTTGAAGTTCATGAACTCCAGAGTGTGAAAGAGTTCACAAACTGATTTTATTGGTTCACGGACATGCAATTTCAAGGTGTTACTGAAAACTTTGTAAATTTTCTCTTGTGTTCACAAACTGATTTTATTGGTTCTTGAACTATGCAATTTCAAGGTGTTACTGAACACTTTGTAAATTTTCTCTTATGTTCACGAACTGATTTACTGGTTCACGAACTATGCACTTTTGGGTATGTTCCTGGAACCTTTTTCAAAGTAGCTTTTGTTTAAGAACTTATTTATGAGTTCGCGAACTAGGCACATTTGAATATGTTTTTGGGCACTCGAAACATCTCATGTACACGAACTGATTTTCTTCGTTCGTGAACTAGCATGTTTTTGGGTGTTCCTAAACTCCAACCTTGTTTGATGGTTCATGAGCCTTAAGGGCTATTTCGTAGGCCAAACTTTATGCATAATTCTTAAAAGACAAATACATTTGTGCACATTCTTTTTTTTAACTCAAGTCAAACTTCTCATATGCTTATATATTTTTCATTTTTTGAAATCAATCTATATTGAGAATTTAAGTTTGCTTAGGATCAAAGTAATTCGTAAACATGGAAACTGGTTCATAAACTTACTTTGTCCTCAAGAAAACAATTGCTTGAACTTTAAGCAATCTATCATAGTTCATCATTATAAATTAAGGACTCTTTGCAACCTAGAATCTCAATCTTGACATGTTGTGTCCTAGTTGCGGCTAGATTGGTCCTCTAAAGACTTAGGTTTCTTAGAGAAACTATATTATGTTATGGCTTTTAAAATCTTTACTAAGGGATTCGTGAAGCCCAATCAGACTATCTTTTACCTGATAGATCTTGATGTCTGGAATCTTATCTTGATAAAATTAGTTCTTGTTTATTCTGAAGGTCTGTCTCTTCTGCTATACGACCATTCAAGAGCTATTGATTGAGGAATAAGATTGATAGAAACTACAAAGAGTTCTTCTTCTCTGACCTTTTAGTTCCACAAGATTACTATTTAACCTTGACTTAGATAGATCTTGTGATGAATAAATTAGGTAT
>JAJJMC010000090.1:0-12500 GCA_023531435.1 Papaver californicum | reverse complement strand
ATCAACTACACCAGGACATTATGTGCTCTACTTTGAACTTCACAGCGACATGGGCAACGCCTCAATTTCTCGGCCGTCAGTGTTTGAGGAATGTTGTCTCGCGTTGGAAGAATCCGTCAGCAGTTACTATTGCTTTGTCCGAAACGAGGGGACAGTTGGACCTCTAGAGATAAAGATAGTCGAGAAAGGAACCTTCGACAAGTTCATGAATTATGCAATCTGCCAAGGTGCTTCACCTGGTCAATACAAGACACCACGATGCGTGAAACTTGCTCCCATTGTTGAGCTTCTCAATTCTAGACATGTCCAAAATATAATGGTCTGTAAGTGATGCAGAAGATCGTGCAATAGCCTATTTAGAATTTGATTGGCTTTAAGAGTGTTCAAGTTATTGTTCTAGTCCGCTAAATTTGATTAGTATAATTTATTTTGTTAAACGTGTGCAAGTTAAGTTGTAATCGAACCGAGGTATAAATATTATCTTAAATCGGAGATGATCTTACGTTGAACCCAAACTTCCCTTCAGGTATCTGAGTATCCTCTTAACCAAAAGCATATGAGTATCCGGATGGAGCATGCATAAACTGTGATACATAAGAGACAGCAAAGCAGATATCTGGTCTAGTTAATGTAAGATATTGTAACCTACCTACTATATTCCTATATTCTGTTGCATCACTCAATAAAATCCCATCAGCAATAGAGACTCTGTTAGCCTTGGTCATAGGTGTTGTGCAAGGTTTGCAAGTCAACATTTGTGCCTTAGTCAAAAGATCCAAAGTATATTTCTTCTGTGTGAGCAACATAGTGTCATAAGTAGGTTTTGTAGCCTAGATGGCAATAAGATAATGCATTGAAGACATCTAATTGCTTAACAGACCGTTGTTTAGTTAAAGCAATTTTAAGGACAATTCTGACGGTAGAGAACTTAACTACTGGGTTAAAAGTGTCCCTAAAATCAACACCCTCTAGTTGAGTATAACCCTGAACCACTAATCTAGACTTATACATGTCAACAGATCCATCTGCATGCAACTTCACCCTATAAACCCACTTGCAACCCAATATGTTCATCCAGGGCTCTGGTGGAACATAATCCCATGTCTGTTGATGTACTAATGCATCAACCTCTTCCTTCAAAGAAGATATCCAATGTGGAATTTTAGAAGCAGTCTTGAAACTTTTAGGCTCAGAAGTGGTTGTTAATAAGGATGTGGAAGCAATAGGTATGGGATGCCTAACAGTGAGATGAGCAACATGGTCAGGCCACAATTTGGGCTTAGGAATTCCCTTCTTAGATCTAGTAACAACATTACTAGTAGGAATTGAAACAGAGTCAGGTGTAGAAGGAATTTTTGTAACTTCAGAAGATGACTGAACTAAAGCTACAGAATCTGGACAAACATTTGAGGTAAAGTAGAATTTGAATTCATCAAAGACAACATGTCTAGAAATATAAGTATTTTTAGAAATTAGGTTATAGCATTTGTAACCTTTATGCATAGAACTATAGCCAATAAAAACACACATAACTGACTTAGGAGAGAGCTTGTCAACTCTGGAACTTCCTAAGAATGGGTAGCATGTAGAGCCAATTTCTTTTTAACCATTTGTAATACGGCATTGAATGAAAAAGAACTTTATAAGAAGATTTGTATGCCAAAACTTTGGATGGAGTCTTATTGATAAGATAAGTTGTTGTTTGAAAAGCATCACATAGAAATTCTTTGGGAAAAGAAGCATGAAATAAGAGAGTGTTACCCATTTCAGTAATGTGCCTATGCTTTCTCTCAGCTAGGCCATTTTGTTCTGGTGTATTTGGACAAAATATCCTAACTGAGATCCCATTTGAGTCAAGAAAAAGCTTAAATTGACCCTTCACAAGCTCAGTAGCACCATCAACTTGAAAGAACTTCACTTTAGTTGAAAACAAATTTTCTGTTAAACTTTTAAAATGTGTAAAACAAGATAGAGCATCTGTCTTGAAAACCATTGGATAAATCCAGTGAAATCTGCTATAATCATCTATAAAAACAATGTAGTATCTGAATCTAGCTAAAGATGCTACATGTGCAGGTCCCCATACATCACAGTGAATTAGATATAATGGTTGAATTGCATGAGTATCAGAAAGAGAAAATGACAATCTTTTACTCTTGGCAAGTTGGCAAGGATGACAGATAAAGGATTTACTAGAAAGACTTGTGTGGATTTGTTTGTGTTTTTGTAAGTGATGCAAAATATATGAGGAAGGATGGCCTAATCTAGCATGCCAAAAGGAAGTAGCAGAAGCCACAGTTGAGGAAACAAAGGAAGAATGATTTAGTGATGGAATAAAAGAAAAAGCTGGATGGGATACAAATTATTAACAATATCACCATGAGCCAACAAAGTATCATCAAGCATGTTTCTTATCTCATAACCATATGGATGAAACACAAAA
The DNA here is from genome assembly GCA_023531435.1 of Papaver californicum. Lineage (NCBI taxonomy): Eukaryota > Viridiplantae > Streptophyta > Magnoliopsida > Ranunculales > Papaveraceae > Papaver > Papaver californicum. The sequence goes on along the minus strand of JAJJMC010000090.1, from coordinate 10,057 downwards.
TAGCAACAATTTTCATTGGTAAACTTAGCAGCAGACAAGAGATTATACTTGAGTTCTGGAACTAGTAACACAGTGTTTAAACTAAAACTAGTTTATTGTGTTTGCAAAAAAGAAGTTCCAGTTAAGGTTATAGGCAGTGTCTTAACATTTCCCACCATGACCTTCTCCTTTCCAGCATAAGAATAAGGATGTTGAAGGAAAGATGCATCACCAGTCATGTGAGAAGAACCTCCACTGTCATACAACCAAGTTGTTGGTGTTGAGTGCTCACTAGTGTCAGAAGCATTAACATTAAAAGATGAGAAAGCATTTTCCATCTCAGCAACATTGGCAGCAACAACAAAAGATCCTAAATTCTTTGGAGGAGCATATCTAAAGAAACACCTACTAGCATAGTGTCCCATTTTCCTGCAAATTTGACATTCCACGGTTGAATACTCATTCTGTGGTCTTCTAGTTCCACTAGAACCAAGAATTGACACTGAACCAGAAGTAAATCAAGTTGTTGATCCATTGTTATAAAACCTTGAAGCATTTCTTGAATTCTTAAATCTTCTAGAATTATTTATACAAGAACTAGATCCAAATGTTGCACGAGAGGCAACATTTCTAGTGTAAAATGTTGTTAACTCTTGAGAATCTAACTTTGATGTCATTTCTTGTTGTTGACCATGTAGCCATTGCTCATGATTTAGCAATCTAGCTTTAAGTTCATAGAAAATAAATGAAGATTCTCTATTATAAGCAGAGACGACAAAGTTTTCATATTCTCTACCTAAGCCATTCAAGATATGCATAGTGAGATCATCCTCACTCACCTTTTCTCCAATTGCGGACAAAGAATCAGCAATCATTTTGATTTGATGTAGATAAAGAGTAATTGATTGAGTACCCCTACAAATATTTTGAAGTTGATTATGTAACATACTTCTTCTAGCAGCAAATTGTTGCTTAAATGTTGTCTCAAGAAACAACCAAATCTCTCTGGCAGATGATAGACCTAAAACATCACTGGAGACAGTTGATGTTAATGTTGCTTTTAAACAGGTTACCACAAATCTATCAAGTTTACGCCAATAAATCCATCTTGGATTTGTCACTGGAAATCCATTTTTTAGAATTTCTGTTGGTGGTTTTTGAATTTCACCATTAACATAACCATTTAAATCTGTTGAAATAAGAATTGACTCAAACAGATCTTTTCATAACAAATAATTTGTAGAATCAAGTTTCATGGAAATAAATTTCGAGATTTTAGTAAATGGAAGAGAGAAATTGGATGTGAATTCTGGTTCTGCAGCAGTTGCATTTAAATTTGTACCCCAAGGATCTGATCGATTAGCCATGCTTCTAGTAACAGGCATGTAAAAAGTGTTTGATGATTTGATGTTAGATGATTCTTAAAATTTCAGATCAAGAAAATATTGATTAAGAAAAATGTTGATGAAGAAAATGTTGTTGACAAATGTGGAAACAGATTCACAAAGATTAAAGATCTGAGAAGAGATGTATTGAAGAATGTTTGAATTTGATGTATTTGAATGATTCTAAACAAAATGATGTTTGTAAACTTTTTTTTTCACTGATTTTGATTCATGATGAAAAACCATGCTCTGATACCATGATAATTTTGATAAAATCAGAAAGAGAAAATGTTGGAGAAGATGATATTATTAATCTTGGTTTTCTAATACAATGCTTTTAACACTAATGATTGGTATTTATACCAATGTCTTAACACAAAGACATAGTCAATACAGATAGACCAAGTCAAGTCAAAACACTCTGACTGAGTCTATAACACTTCACTTTCCAAGTGTGAACCATCTGCCACCATCACCTTAAACTTGTTTCCAGCACTAATAAGAAGTCGTAAACGTGAAACCACTTGGGGATCCACAAAACTGTGGGTACTTCTGGAATCAATTAAAGTTGATATAAATTTATTAAACACAGTACCAACAACACGTACTTTGTTGTTGGTACAAACCAGTAGAAGGGGAAGTATCTATCAATACATATGGTTATCTAAATGATACCATTGCCGAGTATGGGGCCATCATTAGAGACTCGAATGGTGTCCCTCTGGTTGTTGTTGCAGGGAGTACAAATCCCCTGGATATTATGTTGCATGAGCTTCAAGGAGTGAAATCAGGTCTCAAGGCAACTACCAACAATAACTATCCAAGGATTTCTATCAGATCTGATTTTATGTATGTCACCAACCTTCTATCAAATAAGTCTGCGAAGGCTCCTTTGAACTGCCATCACGTCTGGGAGTCGATCAAACGCCTTATGTCCAAGTTCTTAACTTGTAAGGTTCAGCACACATATAGAGAAGCTAACAGAGCAGCCGATCATCTAGCCAGCCTGAATCCAGATGGGAACTTTGTGGTTATTGACCTTAACTCTTTTGATGAATATCATAAGAAAATTGTGACTGAAGATGCCGCAGGAAAAATTTATTACCGCAAGACCATGAACAGTACATTGATTCTTGGTTGAATCCAGTTGTTGTCCCTTTTCTGCTAGGGTCTGTTGTTTTTTGGTTTCTGTTTTTTTTCCTTCTTGTTCTTGTTTCTGTTGGTTGGGGTCCCCTTAACCCCCTCTCTTTTCAAAAAAAAAAAAAAACAACACTTACTTTGAGGAGAATTTTGTACCAACAATAGCATGTACTGATATTTCAAGATGACTCTTCTTGAATTTCTTCAACTCCGTCACCAACAACATGAGTTGTTTCTATTTCAGTTTCTGGCCAACAACCATCTATAGAAAACAACCGTAGATTCTTACATATATGACCCCTAGTGTACTTCTCATCGCAATGATAACAAAGACATTTTTCTCTCCTACCCTTCATGTCTGCTGCTCTAATTCGTTATACGTATTGGTGGGGAAGACGGTGGTGGAGCAGGTCCTAATAACCTTGGATTTGGCGGAGGATGATGTGGTGGTAATAATTGATTAGAAACAGCGCGGGAACGAGGAAATTATGTTCGGAAGGTGGAAGAGGTTCATGATGTTTTGAAAACGGTAAATGGAGATGGTTTAAGACCATCAACCGAACTACATATGCGTTCAAATTCCTTTGGATAAATATGAAAAATGTCCTTAAACGGAGGTCTTTTTGAAAAATGCCCCGAACTTTTAAAATTTAGGAAAATGTCCCTCTGTTAGTATTTTCCAATTTCTTTTGGTGTTCTGCAACTTTCCTATTTTCTCTTAACTTGGTGAACACCCCTGTCGAATCTTGAAATGCTGAAGGACCAAAGCGTTGTAATAACTCGGTTGTTAGATCCTTCCATAAAAGTCGTCCACGAGCCTTTTCCAACCACCGTAAATACTGCAAGGCCTCTTTATATTGTATGATGCCATATTAACCCAACGACTGGCGTCTATCTCATTGTAGAAAAAATATTGTTCACATTATATATCTAACCAATAGGGTCATTACCAGAGAATTTTGGGAATTTCATTTGCCATGATGATTATTAGGCACAAAGGAACTCTCAAAATTGGGGCAAGTACCAGACTGTTTGATCCGTTCAGAACTTGATGTAGGGTTTCCTCTAGGGGTGTTTGGTTGAAGTGATATTCTATTGAGGACTTCTACCAAACATGTGGTAAATGTCTCACTTTGTTTTTCATGTTTATCCATTTGTTGATCTTTTTTTTCTCCACCAATTTTTGAGAACTTCTTTCAAACACTTGAGATCCTCAGATAGTGCCTTAACGCCAGCATCGCTTGATTTCAATCGAGTATTATCCTCAATGTCTGGCTCTGGATACCAATTGACATGCCCAAACTATATAGATAGAATAGTTCTACAAAATTAAAAGAGATAAGGAAGACATAACATAGAACACAGATTCAAGAGAAGAAGGATTGAGACATAAAAGGAAAGATCACAGAAGAGTTAGTAGGCAAATTCATCATGTCCTTCTTAGATAAACATTCACACACATTCAACAGTAAGTCAGATAACCAATTAACTGAATACTAAATAACCCTACTAATGTAACACAACCAACTACCAAGGGTAACTACAATATATATATCGACTAATACTGTATTCAGGCCGCATCATAGGGCTCGGTTTATCGGCCCGAGATCAAGGACTTAGAGTTTGGGAGTATAGTTCCTATCTGGATTATCCCAACCAATATTTATAGCATTATTATATTTTTATTGTGTCTTTTTTCTACTTCTGGTATTGGTGATTTCTATGTGGATTTCATTTTTAGTTTATCTCAACTTATTTGGAACTAAAATGTTTGGTTGTTGTTGTTATAAGCAATTAAGGGTGGTACCTATATTTTGTAAATCGGGACGACACCTATATTTGGACATTCATGCAAACTTCTTTTGACTAGTATACTTGCAGCCCCATTGACACTTCTGAAGGATGAGCATGGGATGGTATGGACTGGTTTTCACCACATCCGCATCCAATCAAATTCATAATGGATATTAAATTTTGCATCCGTATCCAATCCAGCATCCACCGGATTTACATCCAATGGATGCACGGATGGACAGATTGGATGCGGGTAATCCAATGGATTTGTTTTATAATTAGTAGAGAAATAGAGACAACAAGTTATAGATCATTTTAGAAATAAAACTACGTTATTTAAGGGTTTAAAATTGGATTTAAGTGTAATGCTTTGAAGTTACTCAATATTTAAAGATGAAGAAAAACCCGACCTCTTTGTAATAATTTTTTTTTGGTGTTTGGGATCAAGTATATCCACCTATATATATCCTGATCTTGTATCTTATAAGGTCATCAAAATATAACATGAAAAGAATACATAATTTGGCAAAAAAAAAATAAAATGTATTAACTTCATATAATGTACTGACAGGTCCGGATGTCCAACGGATTTTTAAAATTATATCCGGACTCAATCCATAATCCGCTAGATTTTAAAAATACAATCCACATACCATTAGTAAACGGTCCGGACACCCATCCGTAAAAATACGGTTGATCCGATAGAATCCACGGATTCCAGACCAAATGCTCACCCCAACTTTTGAGCACGTAAGAGAAGTTAACTCGAGGCATACTACATGATTAAAAATATATAAAAATTATTCATCTGAAATCGCATCCAGGCCTAGCACACTTGCAAATCTTGTATCATAATGACGAATCTGGACACAGTCCACATACATAGCCCAAAAGAAACTAGGGAAAGCATTTTCAGATATAAGAAAAGAAACACCACATAGGTTATAACTGGAGACCACACAAAGATGACCAATTTTACTAGGGCTACATAGGAACCGCCCCGAAAAACCGTACCCGCCCGAACCCGATAAAACCGTAGGGTTTTAAACCGAACCTGCCCGCCGCGGGTTGGTATACGGTTTTGAAAATCAAAAACCCGGTCATCACGGTTCGGTTTACGAGTTAAGTATAGGAACCGCCCGAACCCGCCCGTATAACCCGATTATTTTTATCCATTGATTTAGATTACTATTTTTCATCCTATCATTCATCTAACAAAAAACTTAAGTCCCGAGCAGCTGTTCTGTTCTTCTTCTTCACTTCAAGTCTTCATCTCGTTCTCCTGTAACCTGTTCATCTTGACGCGCCGCTGCCGCCACTCCATCACCATCACCATCACCATCTCCGATGCTGCCTCTCCATCACCATCACCATCATCATCTGTTGTTCTGTTCTGTTCTCTTTACTTCATCTGTTGTTCATCTGGTTATATTTTGAAATTGGGGGTTCATCTGATTTCATCGACAATCAAGTTCAACATACAAGTTAAAGCTTACAACAGACAAACAAGGTGGGGGTTCATCTGATTTCATCAGAATTTGGTTGTTTATCTTTTTTTTGGGAAAAATTAGGGTTCATCAGAAATTGAGGGAAAATTAATTCTTGTGCAGCCCTAATGATATATCTTGTTTCATTTTGTCTAAGATTTTTTTAAAAGGTATGAATTGTTTGTCAAGTGTAAACTTGAATATTGTCTGCATGACTGCATCATATGCATTTTGGTAAATCTTTTCTGTTAAGCATTTTCTTTGTTCTAGTGTGCTTAACATGTACCAAATCTTTTCTGGAGCTATTCTGCGAGGTTTAGGATCTGTTTCAATCTTTTTACACGCCCAAGTTGCCTTACAATATTTCAAACTTCATTCTGATCATTGAATATCAATATACATTTGGTAGAATTTGTGCCAGGTTGTGAGTAAAGTTAGTCTGTATGTATTTAGAAACACACTGCATGTTGAGGTTGTGATAAATTTTGAATGTTCTAGTTTTTATCATTCTTTACATAATGTTGTTTTAATTAGGTTTACATTGCACAACTAGAACCAAATTTTTTATGTTGTCAAACCAACTGCCAGTGTTAACTTTGATGGCCAATTTTTTATGTTGTCAAAGCACGACTAAAAATTATTGCAGAGAGCTGTCTATGTTATTTGATGGCCAATTTATTGTGGGACTGAGTTAACAGAAGTGTGTTTAAATCCGTTGGTCCATATGCATTTTCTGAATCATATGTGATTTGGTACATGTAGAAGCTCTTTATCTCCTAGGACAGTTGATGCATTGCTCTGTACGCAAAGCTGGTTAGAAAAGCCCATTGCTCTTGATTTTCTATGTGACTATGTACCGGATGATAGCTTCAGCATTGAGGAAGGTATGTAAAAAAAATTCTTTTTTTTTCTCTTCAATCGTTTGCATATTTGTTGACATACCTTTTATTTCTGGTTCTTGCAGAGTTATTGGATCCCATAACAGATATCTTTGATCCTTGAAGATGATTGATAAAGGAGGCTTTAAGTGACTCAAGGAGACAGTATCCACGAGTGCAGCTTGTAGTTGTGGATTCTATGCATATTTGCTGGCATTCCATTTTTTTTCTTTGTTATACCATAGATATATGTTACAATGATGTTTTAAATTTTGGATTCTATGCATGATCATGTTTGGCTTGTGCAAATCACTATCTAGGAAAGGATATGATATGTTAAGTATCAGGTATAATTTCTTTTTTCTGTGTGTTTGAAGGTATTTTGTCTGTTTAAAGATTTTTTATCTGTATGTTTTACTATGCGGGTTAAACCCCAAAAAACCCGAACCCGCCCAACTCGACTCGGATCGGTTTTAAACCGGCCCACCTATAAACAGGTTGATAGTTGGTTTTTAATTTTAAAACCCATCTATAGACGGATTAGTAGTTGATTTTACCCCAAAACCGACCAGCCCGCCCGTTGTGCTGCCCTAAATTTTACCCACGACTCTTCTTGACTATTTTCCTCGTCCTCCAATTTTTCCTTCTTCTCAGGGTCTACAGCTCTTAAACCCCAAACCCTAATTTGAGCTACACATCACCTTAATTGATTGATATCCAGGGATGCTTTCAACAACAATACTCATCTCTCAGGTAATCTTAATATTTTTTTCTAATCGTATTCATCATCCATGATAGCCAACAATACTGATATTTTTAATTCAGACTCTCTTATGTTTAACAGCGAAATCTCTTTTTGTTTTCAAATCTGTTTTACAATTATGGATATTAATAATCACTGATTCGCTTTTCATTCAAAATCACTGTACTCATAACGACAAACTTTGTGTGGAATACTTTTTCTCCGGATCATAAAAATTGGCTGTTGTAATCCTTAGTATGAATTATTCTTACCTAGTAATGGTAGTAATAGTGTCACTTATGAAATCCAAGGTTCTTTGAATGTAGAACCAGTAGGTTTAAGAATTGAGCGATTTTGTAATGATCGTCTGTGCTATAATTCCTACTCTAGTCTAACTGACACGCTATGTTTACAATCCCTCTGTCAATCATACAATTCCATTTTTCTATCACCAATAAGAAGAAAAGGATTTTAGGGTATCCCAGACCTAGACAAAATTTATTTGTCTCACAGGAGGAGGTAGTCAAAAGACTGCTCTAATCTTCTTTCTATATGAAGCCCTAGATATATTATGGCTCATTTGTGACTAATTCTAAATCTTTCTTTTTTTCTTTTTTCTTTTTTCTTTTGAAGCCATAGAAATCAATAAGTGGTGATCTTATTGGTGATTTTTTCTAAGAAGAATAGCAGGAGTTTGTAGGAATTATTTGTAAAAGTTCCAAGGAATTAAAAAGCACGCTATGAACCTCTCATCTCTCAGACTTGACTCTAACCCTCTTACGGTTCCTAAAGGGAGATCTATTCGCAGGAAGTTTAGTGGTGCAAGGCCTCTTCTTCATCTTCCCTATGAATCTAGAATCTCCCCAAGATCTTCAAGCATCGTCTCTCTTCCCAAGGCTGTGACTGCAGATGAGTTGGGTCGACTAGATTCCTTGAGCCAGGTTTCCGGGGTGTTGGGTTGTCAATGGGGTGATGAAGGGAAGGGGAAATTGGTTGATATCTTGGCTAAGCATTTTGATATCGTTGCTCGCTGTCAGGTATATGTGAATTTATTGATGCCCCTCAGTTTATCCTTTGATTGATCCTTTTTATCATTTGATATGCTTGTTTAGTTTATATTTCTAGTTTTATATATCATTTTATTTATTGATGTAGGGTGGGGCAAATGCGGGCCACACCATCTACAATGCCGAAGGGAAGAAGTTTGCTCTTCACCTTGTTCCATCAGGAATCCTTAATGAAGAAACCCTTTGTCTCATTGGTAACGGAGTTGTGGTGCATCTACCGGGGCTTTTTAAAGAAATTGATGGACTTGAGGCCAATGGAGTCTCTTGTAAAGGAAGGATATTGGTGTCTGATCGTGCTCACTTGTTGTTCGACTTCCATCAAACTGTAGATGGGCTCAGGGAATCTGAACTTGCTAAGTCCTTTATTGGGACAACAAAGAGAGGGATTGGACCTTGTTACTCAAGCAAGATGATTCGTAACGGCATAAGAGTATGCGACCTTAGGCACATGGATACTTTCCGTGACAAGCTTGATGTGTTGTTGTCTGATGCAGCTTCCCGTTTCAAAGGTTTTAACTATAGCAAGGACATGCTCAATGAGGAAGTTGAACAGTACAAGAGATTTGCCGAAAGATTGGGACCCTTCATTGCTGATACTGTTCATTTTCTGAATGATTCCATAGCGCAGAAAAAGAAAATATTGGTTGAAGGTGGTCAGGCAACCATGTTGGATATTGATTTTGGTACATACCCATTTGTCACTTCTTCTAGCCCATCAGCTGGTGGTATTTGCACCGGACTTGGTATTGCTCCAAGATTCCTGGGTGATCTAATCGGAGTTGTAAGTGGATTTCTCCCATTTGAGTAACTGGGCATTGTCAAACTCCATTCTTGAAATCTGCTTTCTATTGTGCTTTTCTGAACTTGAAATCTTCTTGTGCAGGTGAAGGCTTACACTACAAGGGTTGGATCTGGTCCTTTTCCAACGGAGTTATTATGTGAAACTGGAGAAGACCTTAGAAAAGCTGGGCATGAATTTGGTACTACTACTGGCCGACCTCGAAGATGTGGTTGGCTCGATATCGTAGCACTAAAATTTTGCTGTCAGATTAATGGCTTTTCTTCTCTCAATCTCACTAAGCTTGATGTCTTGTCAAGTCTTCAAGAAATTAAGTTGGGAATCTCCTACAAAACAATCGATGGGACACCAATTACTTCTTTCCCTGCAGATCTCTCTGTGCTCGAGCAATTACAGGTTAGTATTTGCAAACTCATTTTGGAAATGATACTTCGTCATAATCAGATTTAATTAGCTTTATTCTCTAATATTATTCCAACATTGATTCACATGATTTTCTAGGTTGAATATGAGGTGTTACCTGGGTGGCAGACTGATATTTCTGGAATTCGAAACTATGAGGAACTTCCTCTGGAGGCACAACGATATGTGGAAAGAATAGAGGAATTAGCGGGTTTTCCTATTCACTACATTGGTGTAGGACCTCATCGTGATGCCCTAATATACAAGTAAGATTAAAAATGTCATAGTAAATTGAATGACTTGATATGATATCTTTCCCCAATTTCCCGACAAGAAGTGGTCGGCCCATTTTTGTTTCAAATTAAGTCTATGATTGTCGTGGGA
>JAJJMC010000088.1:0-10635 GCA_023531435.1 Papaver californicum | reverse complement strand
ATTAAATTGATATGTCTTTAAATGATTCTATGTATCAGTTTATTATATAATTTTCAAATTATTGGTTGTTAATGTCAACGTGAAAATTGACATAAACAATTTGGCGCTAGAAACAGGGACTGGGTTAAAGGATTTATCCTACCTGTTCTTTAAAAGGTGAATTTGATGTTGCATTAAAAATGAAAATGGAAGTCTAAAAAAAAAAAAAGATTTATACAGTTTTTTTCGAGTATGTTTAAATATTTGGTCATAAAACATATTTTTAGAAGATGATAAAATTAGCTTCTGTCATTTTATTTTCCTTTAAGTAATTTATTGTAAGATTAGTTGGCTAACTTTTCAAAATTTATTAGAAATCAAGAGGAGAAAGTTAGCTACCAGCAAATCCAGAAACAAAATGTCACAAGCAGACTCTGCAAATCAAGGCAGTAATGATGAACAAACTTTAAGACAAAGGGAAATTGAGAGTGATTCAGACCAACAACAGAGTAATGTGGGAAATCATTCACCAATCCAAGATCTAACACCAAATGCTTTATCGCAAAATCAGTTCTCGCATTACGAGAACTCAGGAAATAATGTTAGTTACCTTCAAAATCTGATACGGGAAATGGATGAAATAAGGAGAGAACAGAGGATCAACCAAGATAGAATTGAATTATTAACCAGAGAAAATCAAGCTTTAAAAGGTGCAATTCGACGTGAACAGAGGCAGGCTGCAACAAGATCACCAAGTTCAGAAGTAATTTTAGAAAGACGAGTACCAAGAAACGAAGGAGAAAATCATGATCAAAGGATGGTGTTAGCTGGATCGTCATCGCGAGCCAGAAGACAGAGAGAAAACCAGGAAATCCAACGTACACAATGGCAGAAATGTATTGAAGCCATGGAACAAATGAAAGAGGAAATAAAAGGACTGAAAAATAAAGAAGGAGGAAGAATAGAAGAAGTGCTGAAAGAGGCTAGGCGTACACCATTATCTCAACGTTTAACAAGTGTTCCATTACCCAGAGAGTACAATATCCCTATATTTGAATGTTACGATGGAACAAAGGATCCAACCTCACATTTGAAATATTATAATCGAGTAATGTTACGATGGGATGGCCATGAAGCAATTATGTGCCGTTGCTTTCCTTCAAGTTTAACAGGTTCAGCATTATTATGGTACGATAGGTTGCCTGAGAGCTCCATTGAGTGCTATTCACAATTAATGAGGAAATTTCTAGAAGCATACATGTACAATAAACCAGTTGATTCAGGAATAGATAGATTATATTCTTTTACATCATGGCCAGAAGAGACCATAAGATCTTATACTGCTCGATGGCATACAGTGTGTCAAGCAATTGGAGATGTTGATTCAAGCACTGCAATAAATCATTACAAATGGGGAATCGCTGATCGGAGATGTCAGCTTTTTATTGAAATCCATCGCAATAATCCCAAGACTGAGGGGCAACTCAGAGAAATAATAGAAACATGTGCAAGGTTGCAAGATGTCCAGGAACAAGATCCAAGAAGCATTTCACGAAATCAGGAAAGCATGAAAAGGACAAATTCAATTGATGTGTCAATAGAACAGAAAAAAGAATTTCCTCATAAACCAGAATCTAAAGAATCAAAGCGCCCACGGCAAGGGGATAATAAGGCATTTGTGCAACGATTTCAAGAAAGAGTGTTCACAAAGCTTAATACCTCATATACCGAACTTTTGGATATCATAAAAGTTAAACCAGATTTTCAATGGCCATCTTCAAAAGGCAATCAACCTGAGTTTACTCAGCGATCAAAAAATTATTGTGGTTACCATTGTTATAAAGGACATGCAACAGAAAATTGTAGGAATTTTATTATCTTGGTACAAAAAATGATAGATGCAGGAGAGTTAAAAGAATATGTTCAGAGGACCGAACCAGTGGCGAGACCTGATAAAGGCAAAGCAGTACATATCCCGTACAATAAGCGTACCATTGATGTAATATCGTACTCAGAAAAGAGAGATACTGACGTAAATATTGCGATCAATAAAAAATTATGTCGAAGGGTTCAAAGCCATGAAATTTTCAGAGTATCGGGAAGAATAGCAGAAGCTTGGGAAGACTGGATGGCATCCCCTCTAACTTTCTCAGCACGAGAAGTAAATCAGGAGGTCGAGATGCACAACGATCCATTAGTCCTTACATTACCCATGGCAGGGTGGAATGTTAGAAAAATCCTTATGGACGGGGGCAGTTCGTTGAATGTTTTATTTTATAGTTCATTTTGCAAGATGGCACTAACAAAAGACCAATTAATTCCATCCCGGTATACAATTTATGGATTCAATGGAATGGCCTCAAGACCGGAAGGAGATATAGACTTGCAAGTATCAGTCGGACCAATCAACATCCTAACAAAATTCAGTGTAGTAGATGCTCCGTCACCATATAATGCAATCATTGGCAGACGATGGGTACATCAGTTGAAAGGTGTAATTTCCACTTATCACCAATATCTGCGATTTCCAACACCGCAAGGAGAGATGGAGATCAAAGGGGATCAAGATGATGCAAAGTTCTGTATAACGGCGGAGGTAAGAATGCACGAAGAACAGGAACAACAACAACAACAAAGAAAGAAAAACCGAAGGACCGAAGAGAAAGAAAATGAAATTAATCAATACTTGAGAAGAAACCTTGAACAAAAGTCAGCAAACGAGTTAGGAGAAAGCAGTAACGGTCAAGGAAACTCCATAAATCAACAAAATGAAGGACTCCCATAGCAATTAAAGAGAATTCCAACTCCAATTGGGAATCCAAAACCAATTTTCACTTCCATAGAAGAAACTAAAATTGTAAATATTGGAACTGCGGAATGGCCCAAGCAAGTGCAGATTGGAATCATGATGAAAGAAGATATGGAGCAAAGTTTAATCAAATTACTCTCTGATTTTGTAGATATATTTGCATGGAAAATGGAGGATATGCCCGGGATAGATCCAAATATTGTACAGCATGAATTGCGAATACGGCCTGATGCTACACCATATCGTCAACGGATACGCAAGGTTGCATCGGAATATCACGATCCTGTTGAAAAGGAATTAACAAAGCTTCTAAATGCAGGGTTCATTCGAGAAGTGCGATATCCAACATGGATTTCTAACATGGTGATCGTACCAAAAAAGAACGGTGGAGTCAGGATCTGTATAGACTTTACCAATCTAAACAAAGCTTGTCCAAAAGATAGCTACCCACTTCCTAATATTGATCAATTAGTAGATGCAGTAGAAGGTCATGAAGCATTATCTTTCATGGACGGTCAATCGGGATATAATCAAATCGCAATTGCTGAAGCAGATCAGGAACACACAGCATTCTTTACTCCACGGGGGCTTTATTGCTATACACGGATGCCGTTTGGATTAAAGAATGCAGGAGCAACATATCAGCGTTTAGTTGATGCAATTTTCAAACCATGGATCGGACAGATGTTAGAGGTTTATGTCGATGATATGTTGGTAAAAAGCAAACTATCAATTAACCATTTAAAAGACCTTGCTGAAATCTTTGGTGCGTTACGGAAGTACAAAATGAAGATTAACCAGAGAAATGCATTTTTGGTGTTTCATCGGGACGTTTTTTGGGCTATTTGGTTACAAAGAATGGAATAGAAGTTGATCCAGCTAAGATCCAAGCAATAACAGATATGCCATCACCCAACAGTATTAAAAGTGTACAGAAGTTGAACGGATGTCTAGCTGCTTTGAACAGATTTATTGCCAGATCAGTAGAACGATGCAAACCATTCTTTGAAATACTCAAGAAGAAAAATAAATTTGAATGGAACGATCAGTGTGAACAAGCATTTCAAAGCATAAAAAAGCATTTAGCCACTTTGCCAGCATTACAGAAGCCAGAACCTGAAGAAATACTAACATTGTATATATCGGCAACAAAAGATGCAATCAGTGCAGTAATGGTGCGGACCAATGAAAAGATAGAAAAACCAATATATTATATCAGCAAAACCCTTAATTCGGCAGAAAGAAATTATACAAGAATCGAACAACTCATCTTATCATTAGTCTTTGCCACACAAAAGTTACGTATTTATTTTCTCACTCATTATATTCGGGTCCCGAGCAAGGCACCGTTACAATCGGTATTGAAGAATACAGAAAAAGTGGGAAGAATCGCTAAATGGAATGCCCAGCTAGAACAATTCAATATAATTTATGAGTCACAAACCGCTCAAAAATCTCAAGTTTTAGCTGATTTCCTTGCAGACTTCCCAATTGAAGAAGAATATGAAATCCAAGGACTACCTGGATGCGAGGAAGAAGACCCACAAGATATTCTGGACTCGACAAGCTCTCAAAGATGGGAAGTCTTTGTTGATGGATCCCGAAACAAAGAAGGAGCAGGAATTGGCATTGTACTTACTACACCAATGGGAGATCGAATGATTCATTCTTTCCGTCTTGAATTTGAAGAACATACAAACAACATAGTAGAATATGAAGCTGTGGTCCATGCTTTGAAACTTATCATTGAATTGGGAATTAGCAATGTTCGACTTACGAGTGATTCGCAGTTGGTAATTCGGCAGCTTGAACTAAGATATCAAACACTTGATGTAGATCTAGTGCAATATAAAAATCTTGTTCAAAATCTGGCAAGCCAAATCCCAAATCTTACTTTCCGGCATTTATCTCGAGACAAAAATCGACATGCTGATGCTTTAGCATTCATTTCTTCCATGTTAACTGACTCAAGTATGACAGCACTAAAGGTTGGGAGAATCTATGAACCTTCAATTCAGATAAGAATGCTTCATAACATGGAAGAAAACATAACAGAGACAGTTCATGATCCTACACTACAAAATATTCCATTGTTACCTCAACAAATAGGTGATCAAACAAGTGAACCAGATTGGAGAATTCCGATTCATCAATATTTACAAGGTAATATATTACCTACCAATTCTCAAGAAGCAAGAAAAATTCAACTCAAATCAGACAATTACCAACTTCGAAATGGAATTTTATATCGAAAATCATTTCTCGGACCGTTAGCTCGATGTTTATCCCAACAGGAGGGAATTCGGATACTTAAAGAGATATATTACGGAGATGCAGGAAACCACAGTGGAAGACGGTCACTTGCATTAAAAGCCAAAACTCAAGGTTATTATTGGATATCCATGCAAAAGGACTCAGACAACATGGTACGAAAATGTGAGGAGTGTCAAAGATTTGCAAAAAAGATTAAAGCACCAGCTACCGAACTCAATTCTATACTCAGCCCATGGCCATTTGTAAAATGGGGAGTAGATATTGTTAGTCCGTTAGTTGAAGGAACAAAAAAGAGACGATGTGGCTACTGATTATCACCAAGTGGGTAGAAGCGAAAGCATTGGCTCGAATCCGAGATTCTGATGTATTTACATTTTTTATTTGAAAATATTATATGTAGATTTGGAATACCAGCAGCCATATTTTCTGATAATGGGCAACAATTTCAAGGAAAAAACATTGATATGTTGTTTGAGACGTATAATATTCAACAATACAGATCCACACCATTTTATCCCCAAAGTAATGGCCAAGCTGAATCCACGAATAAAACAATAGCAATGAATTTGAAGAAAACACTTGATGGGTATCACAAACGTTGGTGTGAACAATTGCATAACACTTTATGGGCTTATCGCACCACGAGAAAAGAATCCACCGGAGAATCTCCTTTCCTTCTTGCATACGGTACAGAAGCTGTCATACCAACTGAAATCATTCTACCTACCACAAGAACAGAAGCATGGGAGAAAAATTTGAATACAGATTTAATGTTAGAGAAATTGGATGATTTAGAAGAAAAGCGCGAAGTGGCACTCCAGAAGATGGAGAACTATCAAAGAAGGATAGCACGGGATTACCACAAAAAAGTCAAGTCTCGAAACTTCGTTCAAGGACAATATGTATTAGGACAAATCCCTGAATACCAACGGGACAAAGATGCTGGGAAGTTCGCACCAACTTGGGACGGACCATATATAATACATAATTCAGCTGGGCAAGGATCGTATTATCTCCAAAATATGCAAGGACAAATCTTACAATATCCTTGGAATGCACGATACCTAAAGCTTTATTATCCATGAAACTAACACAATTATGGAAGCCCGCACAGGTATTTATATCTTTATTATAAACAGTTATTTACGATACATTTCTTTTGAGTTCGTACTTACAATAAAATACAAATCCAGAAACATCACCTTCTGGAAGAACGTTTCGATTGACGACATAATCTAAATTAAGTTCCCGGAACATTGTACTCTGGAAAACGCTCCGATTGGCGGCAAAATTCAATCTCCATACCCACAGAGGTACATGTTTTATTAGAATTTGAATAGATTCTAATCTTTTCACAAAGAAGGAATATCTAACTTATGGTTATCATTTTCAGAATACGATCGGGACCAACCTTGTATCTTACCCCTGGCCCGGGTTTGTTTCGTATGTGTGGGATCTCGGATTATATGTTTTGAGGTATATACACTTCAATCCATTGTATTTATGAAATAATATGATTAACCTAAAAACTTTATAAATATTATATTTTGTGCAGGAATAATATTCAAGGCACAAACCAGTTAGAAACAAGAAATTACAAAATAATGTTTTCACCAAAATTCAAGCCTCGGAACAAGACGAGATCGGGACACAAAGCAACAATATCTAGAAATGAAGCTACAAATACTAAAAGCCAACAACAAGTATAACTATGCTTTGCGGTTAGATGGATGAATTGGTTGGGAAGGAACTTCCGGAACAAGAGCACGACCAGTTACTACAGAAGGATCGGCCTGAGCCCGCTCCAAAGCAGAATTAAAAGACATTGCAATTTTAGCTTTAGCATCTTGTCTTACCCAGACAACATAAGCATGACAATAGTCTACTTCTGATTGAAGATCCTTAATTTTCTCTTGATCTTTATCTACCTTTTCCTTTTCAGCATTCAATTCCTTTAATAGTTCTTCAGCTCTTGATTGTACTCTAATTATTTCATCACCTTGAATGTTGAGTTGAGATTGTAAGTCCCGAAGCTTAATCGTATTTAAAGCTACAGTTTTCTCTGATGTCTTCAGCTCTTCAGTCAGGTTCGCTATTGTATTATTGGCAATGTTAAGTTCAGCTCCCGCTATTGTGGCTCGCCCATTAGCTTCATTCATTTTCTTTTCTAGCACTAAAATTCAGAGTAAATGTTAGGTAAACCATATAAAATTATCAATAAAATCATCATATAACTCAACATATACCTCTAATCACAGATTTAAATTCTGTCTCTTTAAGAGTTAAAGTTTTCAGAACTTCTTGATACTTGGATTCCGCTCTATTACGTCTCCAGGTATTCAAATCCATACTATCGGACAACTGTGTTAATTTCTTCTTAACCAGTTCCATATCCTTATTCACTTCCCTTGCATGATTGTTCAACTGAATCATCCTACGCTGGAATCTAAACAGAGGTTCCAGGTCTCTCTCTGATCCCATCAATGAAGGGTAGATTTAAAAAAAAAAAAAAAAAAAAAAAAAAAAAAAAAAAAACGCACCAAGTACTGGTACGCCCAAGTACGGACGAACCATTAGATCGCACCTAACAAAGATAGATCCTGGAACGATACAGTACGATTCTAAAATAAAATATGAATTGGGGAGTAGGGACGAACCTTGATTCTGATCTTGAAGTTTTTGATTCTGATCCTCAAAAATTTCCAGCTGCCGAAGCTGCTGCTGCTGTTGTTGAAGTTGTTGTTGAAGATTACTGTTTTGTTGTCTCAGATTCTCAATTTCCTGTTGCAAACTCTCATTCCCGGACTTTGCTTTCGATTTCTCGTTCTTGAGCATCTGTTCCATCATTATGGCTCTAGCCTTATAGAATTTATACGCTGCGAACGTACAATCGTTACTAGTTTTGAGCTGAGTAATAACTTGTTGAGGAAACAAGTATGTAGAGCCTTCAACCATGGTTAGAATTTCATTCAAGGAAGAAGGAAGACTGAGCGGGTGTGGTTGATCGAAAAAATCACCTTCAAACCAAGCATCTCGGGTACTATCTATTGAAGCCGCACCAACTGAAGCCCGAAGCCTGGCCATAGAAGCATTATCGGCCTTTGATAAGTTGAAGCGAATAGAAGTATTTAAAAACTCTTTTGAGACAAACCACTCGAAGGCTTCATCTTCTTTACCCGCAAGGATAGTTCCTTCATCTTCCTCGTTAAAAGGCCATTGCGCGGAAGGATCGGTCATACAGTCGTCACTATCATGAGAAGGAGTGGCAGGATGAGGTGATGTCCCGATGGGGGCACTTATTACTTGGTTGACCTCAGAAGCAGATACATTCTCAGTTTGGTGCGCCGTATCAGGAACGATTGAAGGGGGAACATTAGGGTTCGCACCTTCAGTATTACCTCCTTCAGAGATTTCATTTCCTTGTCCTTCTATAACAATATTTTCATTTTCAACATTCTCTTCAACAGCAATAGTAGATTCGACCAATTGTACTATATTATCTTCTTCAATGGCAACATCATCTCCTTCCTCTTGAGGTAATCCGGAGAAAACCGTTAATGAAACATCGCAATGAGCAACGTGCATTATGTCAAAGCTACTAAGAAGAGGAGAAAAAGTGGCGAAGATATTGGAGGGGGCAATGATATCTGAAATAGCTTCAGAAGTAGATGAAGGAACGGTGGGCAAATCAGAAGGAAGAATGGATAATTCCATACTTACGGGAACATCATTGATAATTACGTGCTGTCCCGATATATCGGTTTGGACCGAACCTTCAGCAGCAATTATAGGAGAAGAATTACTGCATCCCACAGCTATATTATCTCTAATCTCCCCCTCTTCCGTTTCAGAAGGGTATGCTGGTCTTCTCATTTTTCTCTTTTTCTTTATTTCTTCAGGA
The DNA here is from genome assembly GCA_023531435.1 of Papaver californicum. Classification (NCBI taxonomy): domain Eukaryota; kingdom Viridiplantae; phylum Streptophyta; class Magnoliopsida; order Ranunculales; family Papaveraceae; genus Papaver; species Papaver californicum. The sequence goes on along the minus strand of JAJJMC010000088.1, from coordinate 1,672 downwards.
AAAACTAGCTTGCGTTTTCCTTTACCTTCTACAATTTCTTCTTCTTCCACTCTCTGTCTTCCTTCAACAATTTGAATACCAAGGTTTCGGCGAGGAGGAGGAGGAGGAGGGACATCAGTGACAAGATCAGAATCAGGTTCAATCTGAAACATAGACATTTGTTTCATGAGAGATAATTTAATAACAATTCATAATGAGTGTTGAAATAAAGAGTAACACAAACCTTATAGTCGAACTTGTAGTCCACAAAATTTAATCGCCAAGGACAGTAATTTGGGTATCGGTTCCGAAGCGCTTGAATTTCATTGGCAGGAATGTTACCATAAACCCAAGGACCTTCAATTATAATTGGAGTACGATACCACTTGTAGTCATGATCCTGACAAATTCTTTCCTTTGAGGGAAAGTCAAGCTTGGTTTTAGGAATATGTTTGATTTTGGGATCATCAATTTCATGCAATAAGGAAAATCCCGGATGACTTTTGCGAGCGGGACTGACACTCCACTTCACATAATTTTTCTTTGAGATGCAATCTCCATATGTGGCATAAAAATTCTCTACAATATAACCCTGACGTTCTGAAGAATCTGGTACGTAGCATGTAAGATTAGTCCGCCCTTCACTTCGAAGATAACACTCATCGAGAATTCGCCACCAATTGCCATTATATTGAGCAATGGATCGGGGCAGCCCATGGGAAGAATTATTTCGAGTCGCAAGGACCTCAAACTGAAAGGGATTCTCCTCTTCATATAAAGGAATACGAAGTCCGGCCTCTAAAGCACCAGCAGCAATTAGCAAACGATTATGCGAATAATTGAACTTCTGCATTGCACTTAAAGTTAGAACATCGGAACTAGGATCAAAGAATGAGACTTTAAAGTCTTGAATATCATGTCTTATTTTAAAATCTTCAATATCCATTGTTCGATAGCTATAAGATGCTTGAGAACGTTTATTTCTAGAAGAAGGATTAACATTCGCAGTAGTTTCAGGAGCTGGATCACGAGCAGGCCGAGCCACAGCGTATCGAGAGGAAGAAATTCTAGCAGGTCTTCCAGATTCCTGATGGTCATTATTAGTCTGAGGATTCCTAGACGCCATGATATTATATCTGGAAAGAAAAGTTTTAAGGATCAGCTCAATCATATCTGAGAAGAATCAAATCAATTATATTTGTGAAAAGTTAATCATGATTATATTTTAAAGTAAGATACCCAAAAGAAAAATTTTAACATACCTGAAGAAAGGAGATAAACAATTATTTGATCTAATGTTAAAAGCCTATAGAGACGATTGGGATGCAAAAGTACTTGAAAAAACTTAAGAAAAACAGAGAACAGCAACTTCAAGAGGTAAAAAACATAAGTGAAAAAGACTGCTTCGTATTTAAAGCAAAGAATAGAAACCGTCACAATTTGGAAAGGCGGAGATTTGATTCCCTCGAAAAACGGAGTAACTGACACAAACGTGATGATAAGAATTACTGCTTCCGAAAGTTCGCGTAACGTGTGAAAAGGAGTAATGGAAAAGTGGGGAGTAATAATTGTTCTTTTACTTTTTCGAAGACCTCGAATCGACCGTTAAGATTTTTAGAAAAAGAAAAAGAAGGGGGCAGATGTTAGGAAATAAAATAGGAACGACACATGTAAGATGATTAAGAAAGAAGCA
>JAJJMC010000086.1:0-10728 GCA_023531435.1 Papaver californicum | reverse complement strand
ACTGATGTTTTTACATTTCTATTTGAGAATATCATTTGTAGGTTTGGGATTCCAGCAGCGATAGTCTCTGATAATGGAAAACAATTCCAGGGGAAGAATATCGATATGCTATTTGAAACATATAATATTCAGAAACATAAGTCTACACCTTTTTACCCACAAAGTAATGGGCAAGCAGAATCCACAAATAAAACAATCGCAACAAATCTGAAGAAAACATTGGATGGATATTATAATAAGTGGTGCGAACAATTACATAATACATTATGGGCATATAGAACCACGAGAAAAGCTTCAAATGGAGAATCACCATATCTTCTTACTTATGGAACAGAAGCAGTAATACCAACAGAGGTTATTTTGCCTACGACCAGAACAGAAGCATGGGAGAAAAACCTAAATTCAGATCTCATGTTACAAAAATTGGATGACTTGGAAGAAAAAAGAGAAGTGGCACTCCAAAAGATGGAGAATTATCAAAGGGGATTAGCTCGAGAATACCATAAGCGTGTAAAATCCCGAAATTTTGTCCAAGGTCAATATGTCCTCCGGCAAATAACAGAACACCAAAGGGACCAAAGAGCAGGAAAATTCGCACCAACATGGGATGGACCATACGTGATTCAAGCGTCGGCAGGACAAGGGTCGTACTATCTTCAGAATTTGCAAGGAGAAATTTTAAAGCATCCATGGAATGCACAATATTTAAAGCTTTACTATCTGTGAATAACAATGCAATGTTTCCACAAAAAGCAGGTACATAGACAATTAATTAATTAATTTCTTTTATAATCACTCCAGGAACATCGTACCATGGAGAATATTATAATTCCATTAATCCCGGAATGTCATATACTTTGAATCCAGGAACATCATATCTTGGAGATTGTCATGATTATTAATATATTCAAAATTCCATTAATCCCGGAATTTCATATACTTTGAGCGCTCAAAATTATTCCAGGAACATCATATTCTGGATATCGTTGCGATTGACGACATAATCATATACAAAAGGTGAACATCATCCTTAGAGAATTTTATTAACAATGAAATTCTTATCAAGAAGGGGTTCCTAATTATTGGTTTATCAATTTTCAGAGTACAGTTCGGGACCAACCCTGTATCTTACCCCTGGCCCGGGTTTGTTTCGTATGTGTGGGATCTCGAACAACATGATTTGAGGTAAAAAGTACTTCAATTCATGGTACTTAGAAAATCATATGATAGCCAAAAGAATTACTTAATCACATTTTCTTGTGCAGGAAATAACATTAAAGACATATCAAAAGGATGCAAAAGAAAATCAATGAAAGATAAACAAAGTACAAGATAGTGGAGTTAACAGTAAATGAAATTACAAAGGACATAATCAGATATCGGGAAGACCGGATCGAGATGGTGGAGGAGGAACTGCAGGCACAGAAGCGCGCTTACTAAGCACTGAAGGATCGGATTGTGCACGATCTAAAGCAGTATTGAAAGACATTGCAATTTTCGCTTTAGCATCCTGCCTGACCCATTGAACGAAATCACGCCCAAAGTTGATTTCTTTGTGAAGCTCTTCGATCTTTTGCTGATTTGCTTCTATTTGAGCACTAAGACGCGATCTTTGATTTTTCTCTTCATTTAGTTCTGCAACTAATGAGTCAATCTCTTGTTCACGAGCTTTAATTTTAGAAAGTTCAGTAGATAGTCGAGCATGTAAACTCTCAATTTTTAGGGAGCTAAGCGTCACATTATGCTCAGAAGTCTTTAACTCTTGTGTGATGTTCTTCACTGAATCTTTCGATGTATTAAGCTCAGTTTCTACTTGTATTGCTCGATCCTTAGCTTCATTAAATTTTTTCTCCAAATCTGAAAATACAGGAAAATATTAGACAAATTTTATGATATCAAGAACTATAAAATTAGGTAAACCAAAAATGTACCTCTGACAACATATTTAAACTCTAATTCTTTTTGAGTTAGAAATTTTACAACTTCTCGATATTTTGATTCTGCTTTATTACGCCTCCAAGTGGTTAAATCAAAACTATCGTTCAATTGAGTCAGTTTTTCTCTAACCACATTCATCTCTTTGAAGATTTCCCTTGCATGATTATTCAATTGTACCATTCTACGATCGAACCTAAATAGGGTCTCCATATTTTCCACTGAACCTAGTATAAAATTTAAATGTTTCATATAATCAAGTAAATAAAATAGTAATTGAAAAGGAATGAAAAATAAACCTTGATTTTGATTCTGAAGATCTTGATTATGACCTTCAATAGTTTGGAGACGTTCCTGTTGTTGTTGATATTGATCATTATGCTGATGATGAAGTTGTTGAAGTTGTTGTTGAAGAAAATTATTTTGCTGTTGCAATTCATCATTCGCTTGTTGTAAGGAAGCATTCTTTTCTTTCATATCCACTGATTCTTTCTTAAATATTAATCCCATCATGGTAGCTCGAGCCTTATAAAATTTATAACCGCTAAATAGACAATCATTACCATATTGAAGTTGGGCTAAAGCTTGTTGTGGAAGTGAATATAACGAACTATCGGAAACATTCAAAATTTCATTAAAAGTAGGAGGAGGCTTCACAGGAGATATTTGATCGAGAATATCACTCTTAGACCATGCATCCAGAGTTTCATCCAAAGGAATCGCACTAAGTGAATTCCGGAATCGAGACATGAAGCCAGAATCAGATTTGATACTCTCAGGATCTGCTGAAACATTCCAAGGTCCCTGAGAAAGAAACCATTTGTAGGCTTCTTCTTCATCACCAACTAAATTAAAACCTTCACGAGAGATTTGATCGGAAACGGACTTCAGAGTAGAAGGGTCGACACTTGGAATTGTAGTATCGACCTCAACATCAACAGAAGTAGATCGAACCAAATCATCGGAAGGTACGATCGATTCTAGAATTACTCCAGTAGTCCCTTCGACTTCAGAAGGGATCGAAACATCAGGAACGATCATATTAGAAGGAGGAGAGGTTTCTTTTTCAGTATGATCAATAACATTCATTTCTTCAACAACAGGGGTGTTGGCTCCAACAATCATATTTTCCACGTCATCAATCGGATTCATTTCAGCATTATCTTTTTCCGACGAAATCTCTTTTTCAACATGAGTTACTTCATTCACTACATCAACAATATCTTCATCAATAACAATATCATCTCCCTCTTCTTGAGGAAGACCAGAAAAAGTTTCCAATGCACCATTATCAGGTACAGGGGAATCAAGCACGAAATCAAAAGGTAGTGGTATAAAAATTGGATGAAATACCAGAAGGAGATGCAACAGTAGGATCGGATCGTTCCAATACCACAATTTCTGCTGGCATCGAGGAAACCGGAATAACATCGATAGGATCAGACTGATCCAATGGAAGAGCAACAATCGAGCTTCCTTCTCCCTTATTCAAACTTGAAGCCATCTCTCCTACAACCTCAGTTGAGAGTTCAAGAGTTCTGGGCTTTTTCTGCTTCTTCTCTGCTGTGAGAATTAATTTTCGTTTTCCTTTACCCTCAACTGCGGGTTCGATCGTTTGTTCATTCTCGACGATCTGTCTATTCTCGACGATTTTAATACCGCGATCAGGTGGAGGAAGGGGGATTCCGATGTCCAAAGAAGGATCGACCTGGAATTAAAAAAAAAAGTAAAAACATTTAAAGAAGACATTAAAGATCGATACACTATATCTAAAAAGAATGATATCAATTAAGAATTTCGAACCTTGAAGTCAAATTTATAATCATCAAAGTTCAATTTCCAGGGGCAATAGTTCGGGAAACAATTGCGAAGATGCTGAATTTCACTAGTAGGAATGTCACCGTATACCCAAGGTCCCTCAATCAGAATAGGGGTGCGATACCATTTATAATCATGTTCTCGACGAATTCTCTCGTTCGAAGGAAAGTCAGCATTGGTATATGGAGCTACCTTGATTCTGGGGTCATCAACTTCTCGAAGTAGAGGAAACCCTTGGGAGCATTTGCGAACAGGACTCACACTCCATTTAACATAATTTTTAACAGTAATACCATCACCATAAGTATTCTGGAAATTCTCAGGCGTATAATGAACACGTTCTGAAAGATCGGGAACATAACAGGTAAGACGGGTACGACCCTCACTGCGAAGGGTGCATTCATCGAGAATTCGCCACCAATTGCCATTATACTGTGTGATAGATCGAAGTTGAGTATATGTGGAGCCCTGCTGCGAGTAGCAAGAACTCTGAACTGGAAAGGGTTGTTCTTTTCATACAGAGGGAGATGAAGACCAGCTTCCAAGGCACCAACAGAAATTAATAATCTATGATGGCTATATTGAAATTTTCTCATCAAATCGAAGGTCATCATATCGGAAGCACAATCAACAAAAGAAACCTTAAATCCTTGAAGATTATGTCTTCTTTTAAATTCTTCAATATCCATAGATCGATAGCTATAAGATGACATTGATCGCTTACTCTTGGGGGCAACATTAGGGACATCGGGAGAAGAATCCCGTACGGTACGAGGTACAACAGGAGAAGGAGTAGCAAGAGATAAATCTCGACGAGAAACAACATATCAAGATGAAGAAGACCTACTTGATCTCCTGTTTTCACCTTGATTGCTGGCTGCATCAGATTTTCTTGGAGACATATTGAAGATCTGAGCAAAAAGAAACAAAAGAAAGAAAAAATTAATATATGAAGAAATTACCTAGCAATAATTACAGTGTAAAAAAGGGCCTTTTCATTCATACATAACCTGAGAATCACAATCTTTTTACTACACCGATAAACCCTCAGCCATGAAAAGAAAATTTTGAATCAAGAAAAATAAAATTACTTACATGAAGAAAAGAAGTTAACAATGGTCAAATTGAAGTAGAGAAGAAACCAATTAACGAGAACAGAGCTCCTGAGTAGTGGGAAGATTTGAAAAGTTTAAGGAAGACAAAGTGCAATAACTAAAAAAGAAAAAAGAGACAGCAGAAAGTTACAGGATATTTAAAGAAGAAGAATAGTAACCGCCACAAGATGGGAGAACAAAATAATCGAAAAAGATTCGATTTCATTGGAAAAAGTGTAACTGACATAATCATGTTAATGCCAGCGGAAAACTCGGATAACGTGTAGAAAAGAAACTGAAAAGTTAAAAACGACAAGTCCTTCTCTATTTTTCAAAATCTCGGATCGACCGTTGGATGATTTTGTAAAAAAGAGAAGAAGGGGGCAAATTGTTAGTAAATTAAAGAAGCATGACACGTGGAAGAAGATCAAGTTAAGAAGCAACCAGATTAAAAAATGTGAGAAACACAGGATCACTATTAAAGATATCAAATTTCGAAAAGACACGAGACGTTTCCTGACATCTGAGCGATGAATTGCATGAATGACACATAAGATCGAGAAAGCTGAACAACATCGAATAAAACAAACAACATTAAATGATAGCTGATCGGGAAAGTAAAAAGTTATTATTATTATATTATTTTATGATCGAGAAAGCAAAATGTAATAATTATTTTATGATCGAGAATGTGAATTGTAATAATTACTCTATTATTTTAATGATCGAGATCACACAAGTCTTTGAAGATAAGGAAACACGTGTCGGACATATAAAGCATCGAATCAAGAAGTAATTAGGAGCAATCTGTCATCTATATGATCGCACCAAGTAAAAGACAAAATACAAGAACGATAGATACATCGAAACAAGATGGATCGACCCAAAGAAGAATTGATCCAGAACGATGACCAGGCAGTAAAAAATGACACGTTGCATAAAGAGCGACCCAGAAAAATAGATCTATAAATAGAAGAGATCAAACAACAAAGAAGGGACGGAAAAAAAGGGAGAGGAGGAGAAAAAGGGAGAGAAAATATTTTTAGGTATGAATCTATGGAATATAGTAGTATCATGTAAGGATTTCTGTATTTAAATTGAAAAGTGTAAGGATTATAAACCCAAAAATTGTAAAACCTGGGTGATGAATGGTATTGTTCATAAAAGATTTTATGAAATGAATAAAAGGATTTTTCTTTATTACTCGATCTTAGTTATGTAAATTGTATCCAAGAATTTGATTGGTTGTTTAGTCGAAAGGATTTTTTGGCATAAACAATTTGGCGCTAGAAACAGGGATTGAAAAAAGGATTTATCCTACCTGATAAATGAAAAAGAGATTTAATGAAAAAACTAAATCATCCAGGAAAGAAAAATTTTTGGTAAGAAAAGATGGGAAAATTTAATTTTGCAAGATGTGAAAGTAAGGTAAAGCTTATTTACATAAGTATATTTTATTAACATGAAAAATACCTTGTGAGGAATAAAATAGATAAAAATATGAAACAAAAATTTTATGAAGAAGGAAAAGCTGGACTTGTGATAGGGAAAGTTTACAGTTAAAATAATAATTAGAATCTCTTATGATTTAATAGATAAGAGTTCATTTGACTAATTTTCTAAGAAAATATTTTTAGATATCGAGGAAGGAAAACGATCGAGAAGGCAAAAGATAGTGAAGAAACAGCAAATTCTAGAAAATATGTCTCAAGACGCGAATTCTGGGAACCAAAATAGTAATGAAGGCTTGGAAAATAGACAAGAAGAAGGGAGTGATTCAGGACAACAACAAAGTATTGAGGGAAATCATACCCCAAGTCAAGAATTAATGTCAAATACTGTGGTTCAGAATTTCTCTTCAGATCATGAGAGTTCTCGAAGAAAGACACGACAAATAAAGGACCTATTAGAAGAAATAAAGGAAATAAGAAAGGAACAAAGAGCAAGCAACCATCGAATTGAGTTACTAGCAACCGAAAATCAAGTTTTAAAAGATGTAATTCAGCGAGAACAAAGACCAACTGTGACTAGAGTACGAAATCAGGAGCCAATGTCGAGTAGACAAATATCAAGAAATGAACAGCGGAATCCAGATCAAAGAATAGTGTTAGCAGGATCGACATCTCGGGTAAGAAGACAACAGGAAAATGACTTTCAACGAACCCAATGGGAAACATGTTTGGAAGCGATGGAACAAATGAAGGAGGAAATTAAAGGATTAAAAAATAAAGAGGGGGGAAGGATAGAAGAGGTATTGAAAGAAGCAAAGCGAACACCGTTAGCGCAACATTTAACGCGCGTATCGTTACCAAGAGAATATAATATTCCAGTGTCCGAATGTTACGATGGAACCAAGGATCCAACATCGCACTTAAAGTATTATAACCGAGTAATGTCGCGATGGGACGATCATGAAGCGATCATGTGCAGATGTTTTCCGTCAAGTTTAACAGGAACAACATTATTGTGGTACGACAGATTACCGGAAAATTCTATCAATAATTATGCACAATTGGTCAGAAAATTTTTAGAGGCATACATGTATAACAGACCAATTGATTCAGGGGAGGACAAACTTTATTCTTTAATGTCATGGCCAGAAGAATCGATCCGATCATATACAACTAGATGGCATTCAATATGTCAAGCAATAGGTGATTTAGACCCAATGACAGCTATAAACCCTTATAAATGGGGGATTGTAGATCGGAAGAGTCAGCTCTTTGTTGAAATCCATCGAAATAATCCAAAAACTGAAGGCAAATTGAGAGAAATAATAGAAACATGTGCAAGACTCCAAGATATACAGGATCAAGGATCGAGAATTAATTCTGAAAATCAAGGAAATACAAGGAGAACAAATTCAGTTGAAGAATTACCAGAACAGAAAAGGAAATGTCTTCCAAAAGTTGAATCAAAAGAATTAAAACATCCTCGACAAGGGAATGGAAAAAATTTTGCTCAACAATTTCGAGAAAGAACTTTTACCAAACTTAATGTTTCATATTTCAGGTTATTCAACATTTTGAAGAATCGACCAGGTTTTCAATGGCCAATAACAAAGGGAAATCAACCGGAACTTACACAACATTCCAAAGACTATTGTGAGTACCATAACTATAAAGGGCATACAACAAACAACTGTAGAAATTTTATAGCATTGGTACAAAGAATGGTCGATGCTGGAGAATTGAAGGAATTTGTTCAAAAAATTGAACCATCAGAGAAATATGATGAAGGCAAAGCAATACATATTCCATATAACAAACAGACAATTAATATGATTTCATGTGTGGAAAAGTGTGATACAGATTTGAATGTAGCAATCAACAAGAAATTGTGCAAGAGAATTCGGAACCACGAGGCCTTTAGAGTTCAAGGAAGGCAAGTAGAATTATGGGAGGATTGGATGGCACATCCATTAACATTTTCTGCACAAGAAGTAAATCAAGAAATTGAAATGCATAATGACCCTCTTGTGTTGACGTTATTGATATCTGGTTGGAATGTCAAGAAAATACTCTTGGATGGGGGCAGTTCATTAAATGTGATGTTCTACAATACATTTTGTAAAATGGGTTTCAAAGAAGATCAACTCATCACTTCACGATTTGTCATTTATGGATTTAATGGAATATCGTCCAAGCCAAAGGGAGAAATTGATCTTGAAGTTTCAGCCGGACCGATCAACATTCTGACAAGATTTAGTGTTGTGGATGCACCATCCCCGTACAATGCTATAATTGGAAGACGATGGGTTCATCAATTAAAGGGTGTAGTATTAACTTATCATCAGTATCTACGATTTCCAACACCACGAGGAGAGATGGAGATAAAGGGTGATCAAGAAGATGCTAAACTTTGTATAATGGCAGAGACAAGAATAAATGAAGAACGGGAGCATTTACAATGTAAAAAGAAAAAAGAGTCAAGAATTAAAGCAAAGGAAGAAGAAATAAATCAATACCTAGAAAAAAATGCAAAAAATAAAATAGAAAGTGAAAAAGGAGAGAACAGCAAAAATCAAGAAAATTTGGAAAACCAGCCGCAAAAAGGGGCGATGTAGCAATTAAAGGGAACCCCAACTCCAATTGGGATTCCAAAACCAGTTTTCACCCCAGTAGAGCAAACAAAAATCATAAACATTGGCACCGCAGAATGCCCCAAGCAAGTGCGAATTGGGACATTAATAAAATCAGATGTGGAACAACAGATAGTCAAATTGCTTTGTGAATATACATATGTGTTCGCTTGGAGAATAGAAGACATGTCGGGGATCGATCCCAGCATCGTTGCCAGCATTACAAAAACCAGAACCAGAAGAAATGTTAACTTTGTACATAGCAGCAACAGAAAATGCAATCAGTGGAGTAATGGTGCGAACGAATGAGAAAATCGAGAAACTTGAATACTACATCAGCAAGACTTTGAATTCAGCAGAAAGAAATTATACTAAGATTGAACAATTAATTTTGTCAGTGGTATTTGCTACTCAGAAGTTACGCACTTATTTTCTCACTCATTATGTTCGTATATTAACCAAAGCTCCATTGGAATCAGTTTTAAAGAATACAGGGAAGGTAGGAAGAATAGCAAAATGGAACGCTCAGCTAGAACAATACAACATTGTTTATGAGATACAAACTGCGCAGAAATCCCAAGTTCTAGCTGATTTTTTGGCAGATTATCCAATCGAGGAAGAGTATGAAATTCAAGGACTTCCGGGGTGTGAAGAAGAAGAACCAGTAGATATCCTAGATTCAAATAGTTCACAACGATGGGAGGTTTTTGTTGATGGGTCGCGAAATAAAGAAGGGGCAGGAATAGGTATCGTGATTACAGCACCAAAGGGAGAACGTATGGTACACTCATTTCGACTTGAGTTCGAAGAGCATACAAATAACATAGTAGAATATGAAGCAGTAGTTCATGCTCTCAAACTCATTATTGAACTAGGAATAAGTGATGTAAGACTCACAAGTGACTCGCAGCTGGTGATTAGACAGATCGAGTTAAAATATCAAACGGTCGATGAGGACTTGGAACGATACAAAAATCTTGTACAAAGTTTAACAATTTGTATTCCAAATATTATTTTTCGACATTTGTCTCGTGAAAAGAATCGACATGCAGATGCACTGGCGTATATCTCGTCCATGATAAATGACCCAAATACTAAAGCGCTAAAAATTGGGAGAATATACGAGCCATCCATAAGAGCACAAGTGTTAAATAACATAGAGGAAGATGGTATCGATGACTCAGCCATACAAAGTGCCACATCTGCATCACAACAAGAAAATGATCAACCAAGTGAGCCCGATTGGAGAGCCCCGATACATCAATATTTACAAAATAAAGTGTTACCAACAGATTCTAAAGAAGCAAGGAAAATTCAACTTAAGTCAAACAGTTACCAACTTAGAGATGTAATTCTTTATCGACATTCTTTTCTTGGACCATTATTTCGATGTTTATCACAAAAAGAAGGATTACGAATTCTCAAAGAAATACATTATGGAGATGCAGGAAACCATAGTGGAAGACGATCGCTAGCATTAAAAGCCAAAATGCAGGGTTATTATTGGATTTCCATGTTGAAAGATTCGGAAGAAATGGTTCGAAGGTGCGAAGAATGTCAACGATTTGGTAAGAAAATCAAAGCACCAGCTACAGAATTAAATTCAATACTTAGTCCATGGCCATTTGCGAAATGGGGAGTTGATATAGTCGGACCATTAGCTGAAAGCACAAAGAAAAGAAAATACTTAATTGTGGCCACTGATTATTTCACCAAGTGGGTAGAAGCAAAAGCACTAGCGCGAATCAGAGAAACTGATGTTTTTACATTTCTATTTGAGAATATCATTTGTAGGTTTGG
>JAJJMC010000043.1:0-11281 GCA_023531435.1 Papaver californicum | reverse complement strand
AGAAAACGAAAATCCCTATTTTCATGTTAGGGAATTCGAGGAAATATGTAGCACGATCAGAATTAGAGACTTGAATGACGAGTCTATTAAACTTAGACTATTTCCCTTTTCACTAAGAGATAAAGCCAAGTCGTGGCTGTATAGCTTGGCTCCTCAGTCAATTGAAACCTTTGCCCAACTTTCTTCAGCATTTATTCAGAAGTTCTTTCCTAGGAACAAAATTTCGTCTGTTAGGCAGAAAATATGCACGTTTTCCCAGCTAGAGGGAGAGTCTCTGTATGTGTATGTAGAAAGGTTCAATGACTTATTATCCCAATGCCCAGACCACGGAATAGAGGAATTAAGGCTAGTTCAAATCCTCTATGACGGTTTAGATTATGCATCTATAACCTTGGTCGAGTCTTTGTCAACCGGAGGGTTCGACAGTAAGACTCCTGCTGAGGCGATGAAACTTCTGAGGGATATCACCGAGAAGACCCAGCAGTGGGAGAGTAGTAGAGAGCCGAAAAGAACAATTCTTCTAGGAAGAGGAAATGTTAATAAGGTAGAAGGATCTTTCGATTCAAAGGCCCAAATAGAAGCCTTATCTAGAAGGCTAGAACTGGTCGAAATGAATTAAGTCAGTAGTTCAGAGCCCAACCAATTCGAAGAGCAGGCTTTTGCTCTTTATAATAACACTAGATTTGATAACCAGAGAAAGTTCGACCCATACTCGGAATCTTATAACCCTGGCTGGAGAAACCACCCGAACCTTTCTTGGTCGAAAGGCCAGGCTCAAGGTCAGTTTAGTAATGCTAAAGGTCCTCCAGGCTTCAGTTATAAGAATTCGGCTGGTCCAACTCATCCCAGCAATGACGAAAAGAATGAGCAGAGATTCCATACCTTAGAAAAAGCTATTTCTAGCTTACAAAATGCAGTTAGTGACATTGCTGCGGCTCTGAGAGAGAGAGAACCTGGTAGGTTCCCTAGTCAACCTCAACCAAATCCAAGAGGAGTTAATGAAATGTCGACTGGTGAGAAATCATCCAGTCATGTGAATGCTATTAGTACCCTCAGGAATGGTAAGGTAGTGGATAACAAGGTAACTAGGCCTGATAGTGAACAAACTGTAGTTCACCCTGATCCAATAGTTGAAGAGACTGATAAAGTCTCTGACGAACCTGAGGCAACCCCTCAGAGAACTGATTTCATGCCTAGAGCTCCATACCCAAGGTTGTTAGCACATACTAGGAAGGAATCTAATTTTAACGAAATAATGGAAGTGTTTAAGCAGGTCACTATCAACCTTCCATTATTAGATGCAATTAGGCAGATTCCCTCCTATGCCAAGTTCCTTAAGGACTTGTGCACACGAAAGCGAAAGCATAGTGTGCAAAAGAAGGCCTTCATAGCTAGCCACGTAAGTTCTATTCTGCAGGATAGTACAACTCTTAAGTACAAAGATCCAGGTTCCCCAACCATTGCTTGCACGATAGGAAACTACCGTGTAGAAAGAGCTTTACTCGATTTAGGAGCCAGTGTGAACTTACTGCCGTACCATGTGTACCTCCAGCTAGGACTAGGCGATTTGAAACCTACCCAGATGACTTTGCAGTTAGCTGATAGGTCCGTAAAAATTCCTCGTGGTGTCATAGAGGATGTTTTGATTGAAGTGGATAAATTTATTTATCCAGTGGACTTTGTTGTGCTTGATACCAAACCCGTGCCTGATCCAGAAAATCAGATACCGGTTATACTAGGTCGCCCGTTCTTAGCAACATCTAATGCGATCATTAACTGTCGTAACGGTGTCATGAATTTGTCTTTTGGTAACAAGACGATTGAGCTGAATATCTTCAACATTAGTAATCAACTAGAGTTAGATGACCCCAGCTTAGAGAATGTCAACATGATAGAGACTCTGGTTCAGGAGTCATTACCAAACACTTTAATAGAAGACCCGTTAGAGAAATGTCTAGCCCACTTTGGATTAGATTTTGATGATAGGGAAATTAATGAGGTGAATACTGTGTTAGACTCAGTACCCGTGTTAAACACCAGCAATAGGTGGACACCTAAGTTCGAACACTTACCAGTCCCTAAGTCAAACCTAGTTCCTTCCCTTGAAGAACCCCCAAAGTTGGACCTTAAGCAGCTACCAGATACTCTGAAATATGTGTACTTAGGCCCATCAGAGACCTTACCTGTGATTGTAGCTTCAGATTTGGATATGGACCAGGAAAATAGGCTAGTAACCATGCTTCAAGACAATAAGAAAGCCTTAGGATGGACCATAGCAGATATTCGGGGAATTAGCCCAACAGTTTGTATGCACCAAATCCATTTAGAAGAGGAGTCCAAACCATCTAGGGAGATGCAGCGTAGACTCAACCCAAACATGAAGGAGGTAGTTCGAAAGGAAGTGCTTAAATTTCTAGATGCGGGTATTATTTACCCAATTTCAGACAGTAAGTGGGTCAGCCCAGTTCAGGTTGTACCCAAGAAATCAGGTATCACTGTAGTCAAGAATGAGGATAATGAATTAATCCCAACCCGAGTGACCACGGGTTGGCGTGTTTGTATAGACTATAGGAAATTGAACAAGGCCACAAGGAAGGATCACTTTCCCCTTCCTTTTATTGACCAAATGCTAGAAAGATTAGCTGGACATAGCCATTATTGCTTTCTGGATGGCTACTCTGGCTATAATCAGATTGTTATTGACCCGAAAGACCAGGAGAAAACCACTTTTACCTGCCCCTTTGGCACTTTTGCATATAGGCGCATGCCCTTTGGGTTATGCAATGCACCGGCCACATTTCAGCGGTGTATGATGAGCATATTCTCTGACATGGTGGAACGGTTTCTAGAGGTCTTTATGGATGACTTTTCTGTGTTTGGTTCTTCGTTTGATGAGTGCTTGTATCATTTGTCGCTAGTGTTAGCTAGGTGTAAAGAAAAGAATCTAGTACTCAATTGGGAGAAATGTCACTTTATGGTTAAGTCAGGAATAGTTCTAGGACACATAGTCTCTGCCAAGGGCATAGAAGTAGATAAAGCCAAAGTAGACATTATCAAAACTCTTCAGGTTCCTAGAACCGTCAAAGACATTAGATCTTTCCTAGGGCATGCAGGATTTTATCGTAGATTCATCAAGGACTTTAGTCTGATTGCTAGACCTCTTTGCAACTTACTTGCAAAAGATACCAAATTTACCTTTGATGATGACTATTTTAGGAGCTTTTGAGAAGCTCAAGACCCTACTTACTACTACACCTATAGTTCAGGCACCTGATTGGACTCAGCCATTTGAGATCATGTGTGATGCATCGGACTATGCCATAGGCGTAGTCTTAGGACAGAGGATAGGCAAACTATTACACGTGATCTATTATGCTAGCAAAACCCTGAATGATGCCCAGTTGAACTACACCACCACGGAGAAGGAGTTGTTAGCCATAGTGTTCGCCCTAGACAAATTTAGGTCTTATCTCTTAGGATCTAAGGTTATAGTCTTCACAGACCATGCGGCCCTGAAGTACCTTCTGTCTAAGAAGGACTCGAAACCTAGACTGATAAGATGGATCCTGTTGCTACAGGAATTTAAGTTAGAGATTAGGGATAAGAAGGGTGCAGAAAATGTAGTGGCCGATCACTTGTCTAGGCTAGTCCTAGACACTCCAGACGATTCCCCTCCTGTGAGGGATAGTTTTCCTGATGAACAACTCTTTGTTGTTTCTGAGTCACCTTGGTATGCACACATAGTGAACTATCTTGTTACTGGTCGAATGCCCCAACACTGGGGTAGACAATATCGTTCTAGGTTTTTAGCTGAGGTGAAACACTTCTTTTGGGATGATCCTTACTTGTTTATGTATTGTCCAGACCAGATTATCCGGAGATGTATCCCTGAGACTGATCAGTCCAATATTATCTCCTTTTGTCACAATCAGGCTTGTGGAGGTCACTTTAGTGCCAAGAAGACTGCTGCTAAGATATTGCAGTGTGGATTCTACTGGCCATCACTGTTTAAAGACTCCCGCAGCCACTGTGTTGCTTGTGACAGATGCCAGAAGCTAGGAATCGTGACCCGTAGAAACATGATGCCCCTGAACCCGATTTTGATTATTGAGATTTTTGATGTATGGGGTATTGACTTTATGGGTCCCTTTCCTAGTTCTCTAGGTAATCTTTATATACTTGTTGTCGTAGACTACGTGTCTAAATGGGTAGAGGCGGTGTCGTGTAAAACTAATGACCATAGGGTAGTGGTCCGATTTTTGAATGATAATATTTTTGCACGTTTTGGTACACCTATGGCTATAATTAGTGATGGTGGGTCACATTTTTGTAATAGACCGTTTAGTCTTCTGATGAAGAAATATGGTATAACTCACAAGGTGACCACCCCTTATCATCCCCAGACTAGTGGTCAGGTAGAGGTTTCCAATAGGGAAATAAAACGCATTCTAGAAAAGACAGTCAACCCAAATAGGAAAGACTGGTCAACAAGGCTTACTGATGCCTTATGGGCTTATCGTACTGCGTTTAAAACCCCAATAGGAATGTCCCCCTACCGTTTGGTTTTTGGCAAAGCATGCCACTTGCCTGTTGAGTTAGAACATAGAGCATATTGGGCTGTAAAACAGCTAAATTATTCACTTGACAAGGCAGGTGCTCAGAGGAAACTCCAGCTCAATGAGTTGGAAGAAATTAGGATTGATGCTTATGACAGTGCTAGGGAGTATAAGAACAAAATGAAACTCGTGCATGATAGAAATATTTTACGAAAGTCATTTTCTCCAGGTCAAAAAGTTCTTCTGTATGACACACGGTTACATCTGTTCCCCGGGAAGTTACGCTCTCGGTGGACAGGTCCATATGTGGTTCGCACTGTTTTTCCTCATGGAGCTATTGAGATTGAGACTCAGGATGGTGGAAATATCACCAAAGTCAACGGTCAACGACTGAAACCGTTTTTAGAGTCTACCCCTACAGGTAATATTGAGGAGGTCCCTCTGGAGGACCCAGCGTACTCTGATTGACCATCAGAGCCGTTTGTGTATGTATGTATTAGATTTTTTTTTACATCTTTATTTTTCTCTCCTTAGAAGGATTGCTACGCTTCATTCAGGTACTATCTTTCTGACTCCCTTACTTTTACTCTTTTGGTATTGTTCTTGACTTAGAAACATTGAGGATACTGTTTATTTTAAGTTTGGGGGTATTGGGAGTCTTTTTAGGTTTAATAAGATTTGGAATTTAGAAGCATGTGAACAATTTAGGGTGACACTAACCACTCTAGGTAGATGGAAACTTAGCCATTTTGCTATAGGGATTGGTGTGCCCAGCTAGATGGTCTATTCATAAAGGAGACAGAGTTCAGGTGTTAGAAATAACATGATAGTTGTCACCACCATATCACGTTCTGTTTTATTATTTGCAATTTCGTGTTTCTTTGAGAGTATTGGTGGGTCCTAGCATCGACGTGTTAATTAGCGCTGGAATGACATTTAGTGTGTTGAGATCATGCCCCAGTTTGAATAATATGTTATTGTTTTAGAGTTATGTGTGTGGTCCCCCTGTCTCCGTCGCCTAAGCAAGCGTGGAATGCAGGATCCATGGGATTACACATGTACTAGAAAAAAAAAAAAAAAATCGAAAAAAGTTAGAAAAAAAAAAAAATTTGAGAAAAAGAAAAATATAGTATTTGGTATTTTCAAGTTCTCCCTGTCTCCGTCGCCTAAGCAAGCGTGGAACGCAGGATCCATGGGAACTTGTAAATATTTTAGTTAGTAGTAACTGTTGAAAATAAATGGGGAGTATCTCGACACACTAGGTTTCATCTCGGTACTGACCTTCAGACAGATATGGGAAACACCGTGCGCCTCAGTCAACATTTGCGACCTTCTACAGTCTACTTTCATCTTCTAAGTCTTTTCATGTGATGTGTGGATAGATAACTGTCTGAGTAGAACTCTGTTGACTTAGATATGAATTTTAGTACGCTTGAGTTAACACTCGTGTACAGTGATTGGATCCATAAAGGGTAATGGTCCCTATAGCCGAATATCTGAATAGCCAACTAACTAGCTTGTTTAGTGTCTATCCTTAATCGTTCACGTGTTGCTAAGATCTAGATCCAGGTTTTGTGGGTATACCTCTTGTAAACCCTCACGAGACAAAACTCGTCCACTAGGGACACCTAGGGGTTTAACGGCTTACTGCATATGCTAAATGTAGTCGCGATTCCTGCGAAAGTGAGTTAGGATTTTTACTTTTAGAGTAGTTTGCTCGAGGACTAGCAAAATAGTAAGTTTGGGGGTATTTGATAGACACATTTTAGTGTCTGAATTGCACCTTAATTTCTAGTGAGTTAGTATTCGATTTTGTATCTATTACGTGTTTTTATGCTTTTGTAGGTACATTAGAAGAATAAAGATTTGTGGAAAAATTGGCTCAAAAAGTGTTCAAGGCACCCGGGAAAATGGATCAAAGCACCCACACTTTGGATTGGGGCACCCCTGGATCGGGTCAACCCAGCGAGTCAACCCAGCGAGCTGGATCGGGCCGAGTCACCGGGTCAACTCATCGGGCTCAACTGTTTCTACTGGCAACATAAAATCAATGTGTAATTTGGTTTCTTTCGCTTCCAGATTGTTCCAAATGTTAGTAGATATCCCACACAAGTTAGAACAATCGAGAAACAGCAAAAAAATCCCGTGAAATCAGTTGAAAATCATGTATTTGGCCGGAATCATGATTCGATTAGGATTGGGATTTGTGGGCTGTTCTAGAGAGTTCTATTAGGTTTAGAACTCTCTCTAGGGTTTCTACTATCTATAAATACCAAGAGAAGCCAAGAGAATCGACAACAAAAGCCTAGGGAAGAAAATAGAGAATTCCGGTGAAGCTCCGTCAACATCCGGTCAACTGCTGCTGCACCGGCCGGCTGTTCTTCATCCATCACTGCCGGAGAAGAAGACTCAGTAACATCTATAACTGTTGCTGATTTGAATTTTCCTGTTGTCTATTACTTCAAACCATTTGTTGCTTAAACTCTTCTGTAACAGCTGAACCCTCTCCTGTAACGCATATAAGCGTATCAAATCAGCTGTTACAGCGTAATTCAACCTTGTAATCAATATTTTGAGCAATGAAATCAACTATTGAGCAAGTTTTCTTCACCATGGGCTAAGTCTATTTACTGGGATGATGGAGGAGGTTTTTCTTTCAATTTTATGTGGTAAGTCTATTTTTAATTAATTATTTATAATTCTTTTATTATTATTTGCATGGATTTAAATTAGAAAAAAATGGTTTTTATTAAATAGTTGTGTTCTCTTTTGATGGGTCATGCTTAGTTAATTACTCTTGACGTCTCATGCTTAGGATTTACAATTATTCTTTTAGGAAACATATTTTTGGCAAACTTGAATTAAATTGTTAAAAAGAATTACATGATTAATCACATGAATTGTTAGAAATAACTGAATCTTGATTCCTAGTTTTCTCCATATTTTCTAAAAATATTCTCTAGTTTAATTTCCTGATTTTTATTAGTTTAGATTAAGTTTAATATTTTCTAAAATCATTACCTTCACAAGTTCGAGAATCGAACCTCTTTTTACCACTATATAAAATCACATCAGGTAGTATCAGACATGACTATGGTTTGAAGCAGTACATATCAATTATAAACTAGAACTAGCACAGTATATATTGATATGTAGTGTAACATACATCAACAAAAAGTGCACAAGTATAATATATTTTTGTTATTTATATTTCTGAATAGACCACAGGCCTGATGTGTATACCGTAGAAGATACTATTCTGCCACCAATTGCAGTTAGGGCTTCTTCAGGAAGAAGAAAGAAGAATCACATCAAAAATGCATGGGAGAGGAGAAAAAATCCTATTACATGTTCAAATTGTAAATTGAAAGCTCATCACAACAAGGCTACATACAATATTATCCGTCAGTACCAATGAGAATTAATTTCCGTACCATTTTTTTAGTACATTTGGGATTTAGTTTCTCTTAGAAGATATTTGTCACATAATTTTTAGGTTTCTTTTTTCAGAACTTGTTTGTGTGTTAATTGAATTATGTTATTAATGGCAAGACGAGAATTTGATGATATAAATCTTATATTTGCTCCATCTATAAAGATGTATGAACATGTGGTTGAGTGTCATTCACCATAAACGGGGGTCGAGGGGGCACTGCCCCCTCGTTATTAGTGATTACCATTGCCAATACATTTTTCTTTTATTTTATTAATTTGTGGTTGTTATAAAAAAACAAAAAAAAATGCACATAAACAAAGTAAATTATTTTTTTAGGTACTTTATAGTACATGTCAATGTCTACTTTAGAATATGAATTCGTTGGTTCATAGTTTCAGATTTTCAGGGGTTCAAGGTTCATGGTTTCAGGGTTTCATTGTTAAAGGTTCAGGGTTTAGGGTTTAGAGGTTCAGGTTTCACAGGGTTCAAAAACAAAAAAAAAAATCAACAAAATGAATACAAACATAATTCTTAGATAACAATATCTACTTTCATAATAACACATATCAATATGTACTTTCTAGCACATATCAATATGTTCTGCCTTTCTACATAACTCGAAAAAATAATTAGAAACCTAACAATATATATATCCTGATACAAGTAAATAAAATCTTATCTGTTCAATAACTAAAAACCAAGTTCAATAACTAAAAGGAATTTACTGCAGTACATATTCATATCTACTCTGCAGGTAAAGATTCATTTTCATTAATGGGGTTCCAACTGATTTGAGGCGCAGTGGCTATCAACAACCTTCATGCTAACTTGATTCTTTTCTTCTGAATCTTCACCATCAATTGTTCGTCATCTCCCAAACTTTTTCCATCACGATCAATCTCTGATCTCCTCTTGATAAAATACATGACATATAAAAGGCAGTCTGGCCACATTCCTTGTTGTGGACACCCATAGTCATTCACCCTTGAATGCTTCAATATCTTTTTGTGATTACTAACCAAGAAAGTTTCCACAGTTTTGGCATTATCATAACATTTATCCTTGAACACCGCAAAGTAGTTGTAATGGATGAATTTTTGGATTTCAAACTCATACTCGAGCATTGTCCAATGTTGGTTTCCATGGCACATGGGTACAAGGATCTTCTCGGTGTCTTTGCTCATTTGCATGATATGATGAATAATACCAATCTCTTGTGCTCACTTGAAACTCTATGGTTTTTTGACGTGACGCTGGAAAATGGAAATATTTAATATGTTATTTTCATACAATACATATTGATATTTTCTATGTGGGTAATATAGTTGTGTTTCACAAAAACACATAATCTTGTGTTTTTTTTTTCATTAGTATATATCATTATGTATTATTTTTTATATCCAATGTTCAAAAGTATAAATGAAAAAACCAAAACATACCCAAGCAGCTGGATCCAGGTGCAACACTTATAAGTATTTTCTTTCTGCCTCAGGTTTTGCTAGGTCCTTTTTGAGACGCCTTTTGAAGCTTATACTGGGCGTAATTGAGAAGATATTGCTCTAATGCTCTGTTGAAGATCAAATCTTCCATTATAGCCCCACTGACGCAGATACCACCTCTATCTTTTATTATCCAAGCAACCAAGCTGCACTTTTTTTTAACAACAATTGAATTTTTATTGATATGTACTCCAAAACTGACTTGATATAAAAGTAAAATGAAAGGTAGAAAGTACTTACATTCTCTTTCCTTTCTCAAAGTATGGAAGTAGGATCCCTTTTTCTTCATCTGTCATCTACTCATAGAGTGACGACTGCTCAAGTTTCTTGAACTTCGTACGAGGTTTCTGAGCTTTACGATCTTTATTCTCCTTTCCTCCCTTTATTGTCTTTGTTCAATTTGACAATTTTTGACTTCTTCTTTTCAAAAAACTTGTCTCCACTATCAAATTCTGGATCTACCTTCTTTGCTGGATTTACACGAGTCACTGTCCTGCTAACTTGTTCTCCAATTGATGGTGACTTCTTGACAACAACCTTTCATTTTTCTTTTGCTTTGGCAATAGTCATGTTGGAAAGTTTGGTTGTCAATGGCACGTCGTTTAACGTTTAGGTGGTGGTTGCTTCATCTTTCTCTTTTTTTTTGGTCAGTACAAAAAAATATGTACTTTAAATCACACACTTTAAATTAAATTTTCACCATCAAATACCCAGCACAACTAAATATGTACTTAGTTTAAACAGTATATATTGATATCTATTGTGTTTTTAACATACATATTGATATGTACTGTGTTTTTTTTGAATACCCACCTGTGGGCTCAATGGAACATCCTGCTCAACATTATCTTTCATCTGAACATCCTGGACTACAGTATCGTGTAATTTTCAAATAAAAACAAAACAAGTAAATTACCACAAGTAGAAGATATACTTTTGGGTCATTTTGATCCTTAGTTGTGACTTCACTTGCAGGCTTCTCAGGTGTAAGTTGGTTGGGTTTAGGGAGATCAGTTGTAACTTGTCGCACTACTACATGATAGACACGTTTTCGTGTCTAATTTGTTGCCGATTTGTATTTTGTTAAAGCTCGATTTTGTACTAACTGCGTCATTTTATGTAATTATAGGTATTTTTGGAAGAATAAACTCCCGAGAAAATTTGGCCGGAAAAGTGATGTTTAGACCCCGGAAATTTTTTACCAAAGGCACCCTCCAAAATTGATTAAGGCACCCATACTTTGGATTTGGGCACCCACTCCCCATTTCAAATAAAATCAAAAGGCGGGAGAATCGTATTTCATTTCTGCATGAGTATTTTGCGTGATATTCATGAGATTTTCTGGATTAAAAACAAGATGATATCTGCCTTTATATGCTACAAATCAATTCTCATGATATCCAGCGGACTATTTGCATGATTCTCAATCAAATCAGGAACATAATCTCGGGATATTTGCTCGATACTGTTTACTGATGAGAAGAATGTTCCGAGAGATATTATACTCGGAAGAATCAAGAAATAATCAAAAAATATATTCTGGAGTCATGACAAGATAGCAGAATCATCCAAGAATCAAAAAAAAAATCATCGGGATTATTCTCTGTTAATGAATATCCAGTTGAGAATTAATGGATGGATAATGAAGCTATAAAAAGGGGTTTCTGGTATCTCTGAATGGAGGAGGAAGCTGAGGGTAAGGTTCAGATTAGAGAGAAAAGCTTAAAACCCCATTCATGATTCTCTGCTGCTGCTGCTGTTCATCACGTAAAGGAGAAGAAGAAGACGCA
>JAJJMC010000030.1:0-18521 GCA_023531435.1 Papaver californicum | reverse complement strand
ATTGAACAATTAATTTTGTCAGTGGTATTTGCTACTCAGAAGTTACGCACTTATTTTCTCACTCATTATGTTCGTATATTAACCAAAGCTCCATTGGAATCAGTTTTAAAGAATACAGGGAAGGTAGGAAGAATAGCAAAATGGAACGCTCAGCTAGAACAATACAACATTGTTTACGAGATACAAACTGCGCAGAAATCCCAAGTTCTAGCTGATTTTTTGGCAGATTTTCCAATCGAGGAAGAGTATGAAATTCAAGGACTTCCGGGGTGTGAAGAAGAAGAACCAGTAGATATCCTAGATTCAAATAGTTCACAATGATGGGAGGTTTTTGTTGATGGGTCGCGAAATAAAGAAGGGGCAGGAATAGGTATCGTGATTACAGCACCAAAGGGAGAACGTATGGTACACTCATTTCGACTTGAGTTCGAAGAGCATACAAATAACATAGTAGAATATGAAGCAGTAGTTCATGCTCTCAAACTCATTATTGAACTAGGAATAAGTGATGTAAGACTCACAAGTGACTCGCAGCTGGTGATTAGACAGATCGAGTTAAAATATCAAACGGTCGATGAGGACTTGGAACGATACAAAAATCTTGTACAAAGTTTAACAGTTTGTATTCCAAATATTATTTTTCGACATTTGTCTCGTGAAAAGAATCGACATGCAGATGCACTGGCGTATATCTCGTCCATGATAAATGACCCAAATACCAAAGCGCTAAAAATTGGGAGAATATACGAGCCATCCATAAGAGCACAAGTGTTAAATAACATAGAGGAAGATGGTATCGATGACTCAGCCATACAAAGTGCCACATCTACATCGCAACAAGAAAATGATCAACCAAGTGAGCCCGATTGGAGAGCCCCGATACATCAATATTTACAAAATAAAGTGTTACCAACAGATTCTAAAGAAGCAAGGAAAATTCAACTTAAGTCAAACAGTTACCAACTTAGAGATGGAATTCTTTATCGACATTCTTTTCTTGGACCATTATTTCGATGTTTATCACAAAAAGAAGGATTACGAATTCTCAAAGAAATACATTATGGAGATGCAGGAAACCATAGTGGAAGACGATCGCTAGCATTAAAAGCCAAAATACAGGGTTATTATTGGATTTCCATGTTGAAAGATTCGGAAGAAATGGTTCGAAGGTGCGAAGAATGTCAACGATTTGGTAAGAAAATCAAAGCACCAGCTACGGAATTAAATTCAATACTTAGTCCATGGCCATTTGCGAAATGGGGAGTTGATATAGTCGGACCATTAGCTGAAGGCACAAAGAAAAGAAAATATTTAATTGTGGCCACTGATTATTTCACCAAGTGGGTAGAAGCAAAAGCACTAGCGCGAATCAGAGACACTGATGTTTTTACATTTCTATTTGAGAATATCATTTGTAGGTTTGGGATTCCAGCAGCGATAGTCTCTGATAATGGAAAGCAATTCCAGGGGAAGAATATCGATATGCTATTTGAAACATATAATATTCAGAAACATAAGTCTACACCTTTTTACCCACAAAGTAATGGGCAAGCAGAATCCACAAATAAAACAATCGCAACAAATCTGAAAAAGACATTGGATGGATATTATAATAAGTGGTGCGAACAATTACATAATACATTATGGGCATATAGAACCACGAGAAAAGCTTCAACTGGAGAATCACCATATCTTCTTACTTATGGAACGGAAGCAGTAATACCAAGAGAGGTTATTTTGCCTACGACCAGAACAGAAGCATGGGAGAAAAACCTAAATTCAGATCTCATGTTACAAAAATTGGATGACTTGGAAGAAAAAAGAGAAGTGGCACTCCAAAAGATGGAGAATTATCAAAGGGGATTAGCTCGAGACTACCATAAGCGTGTAAAATCCCGAAATTTTGTCCAAGGTCAATATGTCCTCCGGCAAATAACAGAACACCAAAGGGACAAAAAAGCAGGAAAATTCGCACCAACATGGGATGGACCATACGTGATTCAAGCGTCGGCAGGACAAGGGTCGTACTATCTTCAGAATTTGCAAGGAGAAATTTTAAAGCATCCGTGGAATGCACAATATTTAAAGCTTTACTATCTGTGAATAACAATGCAATGTTACCACAAAAAGCAGGTACATAGACAATTAATTCATTAATTTCTTTTATAATCACTCCAGGAACATCGTACCATGGAGAATATTATAATTCCATTAATCCCGGAATGTCATATACTTTGAATCCAGGAACATCATATCTTGGAAATTGTCATGATTATTAATATAATCAAAATTCCATTAATCCCGGAATTTCATATACTTTGAGCGCTCAAAATTATTCCAGCAACATCATATTCTGGATATCGTTGCGATTGACGACATAATCATATACAAAAGGTGAACATTATCCTTAGAGAATTTTATTAACAATGAAATTCTTATCAAGAAGGGGTTCTTAATTATTGGTTTATCAATTTTCAGAGTACAGTTCGGGACCAACCCTGTATCTTACCCCTGGCCCGGGTTTGTTTCGTATGTGTGGGATCTCGAACAACATGATTTGAGGTAAAAAGTACTTCAATTCATGGTACTTAGAAAATCATATGATAGCCAAAAAGAATTACTTAATCACATTTTCTTGTGCAGGAAACAACATTAAAGGCATATCAAAAAGATGCAAAAGAAAGTCAATGAAAGATAAACAAAGTACAAGATAGTGGAGATAACAGTAAATGAAATTACAAAGGACATAATCAGATATCGGGAAGACCGGACCGAGATGGTGGAGGAGGAACTGCAGGCACAGGAGCGCGCTTACTAAGCACTGAAGGATCGGATTATGCACGATCTAAAGCAGTATTGAAGGACTTTGCAATCTTCGCTTTAGCATCCTGCCTGACCCATTGAACGAAATCACGCCCAAAGTTGATTTCTTTGTGAAGCTCTTCGATCTTTTGTTGATTTGCTTCTATTTGAGCACTAAGACGCGATCTTTTATTTTTCTCTCCATTTAGTTCTGTAACTAATGAGTCAATCTCTTGTTCACGAGCATTAATTTTGGAAAGTTCAGTAGATAGTCGAGCATGTAAACTCTCAATCTTTAGGGCGCTAAGATTCACATTATGCTCAGAAGTCTTTAACTCTTGTGTGATGTTCTTCACTGAATCTTTCGCTGTATTAAGCTCAGTTTCTACTTGTATTGCTCGATCCTTAGCTTCATTAAATTTTTTCTCCAATTCTGAAAATACAAGAAAATATCAGACAAGTTTTATGATATCAAGAACTATAAAATCAGGTAAACCAAAAATGTACCTCTGACAACAGATTTAAACTCTAATTCTTTTTGAGTTAGCAATTTTACAACTTCTCGATATTTTGATTCTGCTTTATTACGCCTCCAAGTGGCTAAATCAAAACTATCGTTCAGTTGAGTCAGTTTTTCTCTAACCACATTCATCTCTTTGAAAACTTCCCTTGCATGATTATTCAATTGTACCATTCTACGTTCGATCCTAAATAATGTCTCCATATTTTCCACTGGACCTAGTATAAAATTTAAATGTTTCATATAAATCAAGTAAATAAAATAGTAATTGAAAAGGTATGAAAAATAAACCTTGATTTTGATTCTGAAGATCTTGATTGTGACCTTCAATAGTTCGGAGACGATCCTGTTGTTGCTGATATTGATCATTATGTTGATGTTGAAGCTGTTGAAGTTGTTGAAGTTGTTGTTGAAGAAGATCATTTTGCTGTTGCAATTCATCATTCACTTGTTGTAAGGAGGCATTCTTCTCCTTCATCTCCCCTGATTCTTTCTTGAATATCAATCCCATCATGGTAACTCGAGCCTTATAAAATTTATAACCACTAAATAGACAGTCGTTACTATATTGGAGTTGGGCTAAAGCTTGTTGCGGAAGTGAATATAACGAACTATCGGAAAGAGTCAAAACTTCATTGAAGGTTGGAGGAGGCTTTACAGGAAATCTCTGCTCAAAAATATCACTCTTGGACCATGCATCCAAAGTTTCTTCCATAGGAATCACACTAAGTGAATCCCGGAATCGATACATGAAGCCAGAATCAGATTTGATAACCTCAGCAGTAGCTGAAACATTCCAAAGCCCTTGAGAAAGAAACCATTTATATGCTTCTTCTTCATCACCAACTAAATTAAAACCTTTACTGGAGATTCGATCGGAAATAGACTTCAGAGTAGAAGGATCGGCACTTGGAATTGAAGTATCGACCTCAACAGCAACAGAAGTAGATCGAACCAAAATTTCGGAAGGAGCGATCGATTCGAGAATTACTTCAGAAGTCCCTTCGACTTCAGGAGGGATCGAACTGGAAGGAGGGATCGAACTGGAAGAAGGGATCGAACTGGAAGGAGGGATCGAACTGGAAGGAGAGTTTTCTTCTTCAGTCTGGTCAGTAATGTTAACTTCTTCAACAATGGCGGTATTAGCTTCAACATTCATATTTTCCACACCACCAATCGGAAGTATCTCGGGATTATCCTTCTCCGATGTATTCTCTTCTTCAACATGAGATACTTCATTCACTACATCAACAAGATCATCAATAACAATATCATCTTCCTCTTCTTGAGGAAGGCCAGAAAAAGTTTCCAATGCACCATTATCAGGTACAGGGGAATCAAGCACGAAATCAAAAGGAAGTGGAGAAACGATGTTATAAAAATTGGATGAAGTACCAGAAAGAGGTGCAACAATAGGATCGGATCGTTCCGATACCACAATTTCTGCTGGCATCGAGGAAACTGGAATAACATCGATAGGATCAGACTGATCCAATGGAAGAGCAACAATCGAGCTACCTTCTCCCTTATTCAAACTGGAAGCCATCTCTCCTACAACCTCAGTTGAGAGTTCAAGAGTTCTGGGCTTCTTCTGCTTCTTCTCTGCTGTGAGAATTAATTTTCGCTTTCCTTTACCCTCAACTGCGGGTTCGATCGATTGTTCATTCTCGACAATCTGTCTATTCTCGACGATTTTAATACCTCGATCAGGTGGAGGAAGGGGGATTCCGATGTCCAAAGAAGGATCGACCTGGAATCAAAAAAGTAATAACATTTAAAAGAAGACATTAAAGATCGATACACTATATCTAAAAGGAATGATATCAACTAAGAATTCCGAACCTTAAAGTCAAATTTATAATCATCAAAGTTCAATCTCCAGGGGCAATAGTTCGGGAAACAATTGCGAAGATGTTGAATTTCACTAGTAGGGATGTCACCATATACCCAAGGTCCCTCGATCAGAATAGGGGTGCGATACCATTTATAATCATGTTCTCGACGAATTCTCTCATTTGAAGGAAAGTCAGCATGGGTATATGGAGCTACCTTGATTCTAGGGTCATCAACTTCTCGAAGAAGAGGAAACCCTTGGGAGCATTTGCGAACAGGACTAACACTCCATTTAACATAATTTTTAACAGTAATACCATCACCATAAGTATTCTGGAAATTCTCAGGCGTATAATGAACACGTTCTGAAGGATCGGGAACATAACAAGTAAGACGGGTATGACCCTCACTGCGAAGGGTACATTCATCGAGAATTCGCCACCAATTACCATTATACTGTGTGATAGAACGAAGTTGAGTATGTGGAGCCCTGCTGCGAGTAGCAAGAACTGTGAACTGGAAAGGGTTGTTCTTTTCATACAGAGGGAGATGAAGACCAGCTTCCAAGGCACCAACAGAAATTAATAATCTATGATGGGTATATTGAAATTTTTTCATCGAATCGTAGGTTATCATATCGGAAGCACTATCAACAAAAGAAACTTTAAATCCTTGAAGATTATGTCTTCTTTTAAATTCTTCAATATCCATAGATCGATAGCTATAAGATGACATTGACCGTTTATTCTTGGGGGCAACATTAGGGACATCGGGAGAAGAATCCCGTACGGTACGAGGTACAGCAGGAGAAGGAATAGCAAGAGATAAATCTCGACGAGAAACAGCATATCGAGATGAAGAAGACCTACTTGATCTCCTGTTTTCACCTTGATTGCTGGCAGCATCAGATTTTCTTGGAGACATATTGAAGATCTGAGCAAAAAGAAACAAAAGAAGGAAAAAATTAATATATGAAGAAATTACCTAGCAATAATTACAGTGTAAAAAAGGGCCTTTTCATTCATACATAACCTTAGAATCACAATCTTTTTTACTACACCGATAGACCCTCAGCCATGAAAAGAAAATTTTGAATCAAGAAAAATAAAATTACTTACATGAAGAAAAGAAGTTAACAATGGTCAAATTGAAGTAGAGAAGAAACCAATTAACGAGAACAAAATTCCTGAGTAGTGGGAAGATTTGAAAAGTTTAAGGAAGACAAAGTGCAATAACTAAAAAAGAGACAGCAGAAAGTTACAGGATATTTAAAGAAGAAGAATAGTAACCGCCACAAGATGGGAGAACAAAATAATCGGAAAAGATTTGATTTCATTGAAAAAAGTGTAACTGACATAATCATGTTAATGCCAGCGGAAAACTCGGATAAGGTGCAGAAAAGAAACTGAAAAGTTAAAAACGACAAGTCCTTCTCTATTTTTCAAAATCTCGGATCGACCGTTGGATGATTTTGTAAAAAAGAGAAGAAGGGGGCAAATTGTTAGTAAATTAAAGAAGCATGACACGTGGAAGAAGATCAAGTTAAGAAGCAACCAGATTAAAAAAGGTGAGAAACACAGGATCATTATTAAAGATATCAAATTTTAAAAAGACACGAGACGTTTCCTGACATCTAAGCGATGAATCGCATGAATGACACATAAGATCGAGAAAGCTGAACACCATCGAATAAAACAAACAGCATTAAATGATAGCTGATCGGGAAAGTAAAAATTTATTATTACTATATTATTTTAGGATCGAGAAAGTAAAATGTAATAATTACTCTATGGTCGAGAAAGTAAATTGTAATAATTACTCTATTATTTTAATGATCGAGATTACAGAAGTCTTTGAAGATAAGGAAACACGCGTCGGACAAATAAAGCATCGAATTAGGAAGTAATTAAGAGTGATCTGTCATCTATATGATCGCACCAAGTAAAAGATAAAATACAAGAACGATAGATACATCGAGACAAGATGGATCGACCCAAAGAAGAATTGATCCAGAAACGATGACCAGGCTATAGAAAATGACACGTTGCATAAAGAGCGACCCAGAAAAATAGATCTATAAATAGAAGAGATCAAACAACAAAGAAGGGGACGGAAAAAATAGAAAGAAAAACCAGAGAAAGGGAGGGAAGAAATTTTTAGGTACGAACCTATGGGAAGTAGTGGTATAATGTATGAATTTCTGTATTGAATTAAAAATTGTAAACAATTTTATAAACCCAGAAATTACAAAACCTGGATGATCAATTGTATTGAGCTTAAACAATTTGGAAAAGTATGATTCTTTATTACATAAAAGAACGTTTCTCTATTGTTAGTTTACATTTATTTAACTTGAATCCAAGAGTTTGATTGGTTGTTTAGCTGAAAGGAATTTTTGGCATAAACAATTTGGCGCTAGAAGGAGGGGGTGAAAAAAGGATTTATCCTACCTGATAAATGAAAAAGAGATTTAATGAAAAAACTAAATCATCCAGGAAAGAAAAATTTTTGGTAAGAAAAGATGGGAAAATTTAATTTTGCAAGATGTGAAAAGTAAGGGTAAAGCTTATTTAGATAAGTATATTTTATTAACATGAAAAATACCTTGTGAGGAATAAAATAGATAAAAATATGAAACAAAGATTTTATGAAGAAGGAAAAGCTGGACTTGTGATAGGGAAAGTTTACAGTTAAAATAATAATTAGAATCTCTTATGATTTAATAGATAAGAGTTCATTTGACTAATTTTCTGAGAAAATATTTTTAGATATCGAGGAAGGAAAACGATCGAGAAGGCAAAAGATAGTGAAGAAACAGCAAATTCTAGAAAATATGTCTCAAGACGCGAATTCTGGGAACCAAAATAGTAATGAAGGCTTGGAAAATGACAAGAAGAAGGGAGTGATTCAGGACAACAACAAAGCATTGAGGGAAATCATACCCCAAGTCAAGAATTAATGTCAAATACTGTGGTTCAGAATTTCTCTTCAGATCATGAGATTTCTCGAAGAAAGACACGACAAATACATGACCTATTAGAAGAAATAAAGGAAATAAGAAAGGAACAAAGAGCAAGCAACCATCGAATTGAGTTACTAGCAACCGAAAATCAAGTTTTAAAAGATGTAATTCAGCAAGAACAAAGACCAACTGTGACTAGAGTACGAAATCAGGAGCCAACGTCGAGTAGACAAATATCAAGAAATGAACAGCGGAATCCAGATCAAAGAATAGTGTTAGCAGGATCGACATCTCGGGTAAGAAGACAACAGGAAAGTGACTTTCAACGAACCCAATGGGAAACATGTTTGGAAGCGATGGAACAAATGAAGGAGGAAATTTAAGTATTAAAAAATAAAGAGGGGGGAAGGATAGAAGAGGTATTGAAAGAAGCAAAGCGAACACCGTTAGCGCAACATTTAACGCGCGTATCGTTACCAAGAGAATATAATATTCCAGTGTTCGAATGTTACGATGGAACCAAGGATCCAACATCGCACTTAAAGTATTATAACCGAGTAATGTCGCGATGGGACGATCATGAAGCGATCATGTGCAGATGTTTTCCGTCAAGTTTAACAGGGACAGCATTATTGTGGTACGACAGATTACCGGAAAATTCTATCAATAATTATGCACAATTGGTCAGAAAATTTTTAGAGGCATACATGTATAACAGACCAATTGATTCAGGGGAGGAAAGACTTTATTCTTTAATGTCATGGCCAGAAGAATCGATCCGATCATATACAACTAGATGGCATTCAATATGTCAAGCAATAGGTGATTTAGACCCAATGACAGCTATAAACCATTATAAATGGGGGATTGTAGATCGGAAGAGTCAGCTCTTTGTTGAAATCCATCGAAATAATCCAAAAACTGAAGGCAAATTGAGAGAAATAATAGAAACATGTGCAAGACTCCAAGATATACAGGATCAAGGATCGAGAATTAATTCTGAAAATCAAGGAAATACAAGGAGAACAAATTCAGTTGAAGAATTACCAGAACAGAAAAGGAAATGTCTTCCAAAAGTTGAATCAAAAGGATTAAAACATCCTCGACAAGGGAATGGAAAAAATTTTGCTCAACAATTTCGAGAAAGAACTTTTACCAAGCTTAATATTTCATATTTCAGGTTATTCAACATTTTGAAGAATCGACCAGGTTTTCAATGGCCAATAACAAAGGGAAGTCAACCGGAACATGCACAACATTCCAAAGACTATTGTGAGTACCATAACTACAAAGGCATACAACAAACAACTGTAGAAATTTTATAGCATTGGTACAAAGAATGATCGATGCTGGAGAATTGAAGGAATTTGTTCAAAAAATTGAACAATCAGAGAAATATGATGAAGGCAAAGCAATACATATTCCATATAACACACAGACAATTAATATGATTTCATGTGTGGAAAAGTGTGATACGGATTTGAATGTAGCAATCAACAAGAAATTGTGCAAGAGAATTCGGAACCACGAGGCCTTTAGAGTTCAAGGAAGGCAAGTAGAATTATGGGAGGATTGGATGGCACATCCATTAACATTTTCTGCACAAGAAGTAAATCAAGAAATTGAAATGCATAATGACCCTCTTGTGTTGACATTATTGATATCTGGTTGGAATGTCAAGAAAATACTCTTGGATGGGGGCAGTTCATTAAATGTGATGTTCTACAATACATTTTGTAATATGGGTTTCAAAGAAGATCAACTCATCACTTCACGATTTGTCATTTATGGATTTAATGGAATATCGTCCAAGCCAAAGGGAGAAATTGATCTTGAAGTTTCAGCCGGACCGATCAACATCCTGACAAGATTTAGTGTTGTGGATGCACCATCCCCGTACAATGCTATAATTGGAAGACGATGGGTTCATCAATTAAAGGGTGTAGTATCAACTTATCATCAGTATCTACGATTTCCAACACCACGAGGAGAGATGGAGATAAAGGGTGATCAAGAAGATGCTAAACTTTGTATAATGGCAGAGACAAGAATAAATAAAGAACGGGAGCATTTACAATGTAAAAAGAAAAAACAGTCAAAAATTAAAGCAAAGGAAGAAGAAATAAATCAATACCTAGAAAAAATGCAAAAAATAAAATAGAAAGTGAAAAAGGAGAGAACAGCAAAAATCAAGAAAATTTGGAAAACCAGCCGCAAAAAGGGGCGATGTAGCAATTAAAGGGAACCCCAACTCCAATTGGGATTCCAAAACCAGTTTTCACCCCAGTAGAGCAAACAAAAATCATAAACATTGGCACCGCAGAATGCCCCAAGCAAGTGCGAATTGGGACATTAATAAAATCAGATGTGGAACAACAGATAGTCAAATTACTCTGTGAATATACAGATGTGTTCGCTTGGAGAATAGAAGACATGCCGGGGATCGATCCCAGCATCGTCCAGCATGAATTAAAAATACATCCTGATGCAATTCCTTTTCGCCAACGGATACGAAAAGTCGCACCGGAATATCATGAACCAGTGGAAAAAGAATTAACAAAACTTTTAGATGCAGGGTTCATTCGAGAGGTACGATACCCTACATGGATTTCTAATATGGTAATTGTCCCGAAGAAGAACGGTGGAGTAAGAATTTGTATAGATTTCACCAATCTAAATAAGGCATGTCTAAAAGATAGTTATCCACTCCCAAATATTGACCAGTTAGTAGATGTTGTTGAGGGACATGAGATGTTATCATTTATGGACGGACAATCTGGGTACAACCAGATAGCATTAGCAGAAACAGATCAGGAACACACATCGTTCTTTACTCCGCGAGGATTGTATTGTTACACTAGAATGCCATTTGGACTACGGAATGCAGGAGCGACATATCAACGCCTAGTGGATGCAATATTCAAACCATGGATCGGAAAAACTTTGGAAGTTTATGTGGATGACATGTTAGTAAAAAGCAAGTTATCTGGTGATCATTTGCGGAAACTGGCTGAGATTTTTGGTGCACTACGAAAGTATAAGATGAAAATAAATCCAGAAAAGTGTATTTTTGGTGTTACATCAGGGCGATTTTTAGGATATCTGGTTACAAAAGATGGAATTCAAGTTGATCCAGCAAAAATACGAGCAATAACGGATATGCCATCACCAAACAGTATAAAGAGTGTACAGAAGTTAAATGGGTGTTTGGCTGCACTAAGTAGATTTATTGCAAGATCATCAGAACGATGTAAACCCTTTTTTGATGTACTTAAGAAGAAAAATAAGTTTGAATGGAACGATCGTTGTGAGCAAGCATTTCAAAGTATAAAATTACATCTTGCCACATTGCCAGCATTACAAAAACCAGAACCAGAAGAAATATTAACTTTGTACATAGCAGCAACAGAAAATGCAATCAGTGGAGTAATAGTGCGAACAAATGAGAAAATCGAGATAAACCTGTATACTACATCAGCAAGACTTTGAATTCAGCAGAAAGAAATTATACTAAGATTGAACAATTAATTTTGTCAGTGGTATTTGCTACTCAGAAGTTACGCACTTATTTTCTCACTCATTATGTTCGTATATTAACCAAAGCTCCATTGGAATCAGTTTTAAAGAATACAGGGAAGGTAGGAAGAATAGCAAAATGGAACGCTCAGCTAGAACAATACAACATTGTTTACGAGATACAAACTGCGCAGAAATCCCAAGTTCTAGCTGATTTTTTGGCAGATTTTCCAATCGAGGAAGAGTATGAAATTCAAGGACTTCCGGGGTGTGAAGAAGAAGAACCAGTAGATATCCTAGATTCAAATAGTTCACAATGATGGGAGGTTTTTGTTGATGGGTCGCGAAATAAAGAAGGGGCAGGAATAGGTATCGTGATTACAGCACCAAAGGGAGAACGTATGGTACACTCATTTCGACTTGAGTTCGAAGAGCATACAAATAACATAGTAGAATATGAAGCAGTAGTTCATGCTCTCAAACTCATTATTGAACTAGGAATAAGTGATGTAAGACTCACAAGTGACTCGCAGCTGGTGATTAGACAGATCGAGTTAAAATATCAAACGGTCGATGAGGACTTGGAACGATACAAAAATCTTGTACAAAGTTTAACAGTTTGTATTCCAAATATTATTTTTCGACATTTGTCTCGTGAAAAGAATCGACATGCAGATGCACTGGCGTATATCTCGTCCATGATAAATGACCCAAATACCAAAGCGCTAAAAATTGGGAGAATATACGAGCCATCCATAAGAGCACAAGTGTTAAATAACATAGAGGAAGATGGTATCGATGACTCAGCCATACAAAGTGCCACATCTACATCGCAACAAGAAAATGATCAACCAAGTGAGCCCGATTGGAGAGCCCCGATACATCAATATTTACAAAATAAAGTGTTACCAACAGATTCTAAAGAAGCAAGGAAAATTCAACTTAAGTCAAACAGTTACCAACTTAGAGATGGAATTCTTTATCGACATTCTTTTCTTGGACCATTATTTCGATGTTTATCACAAAAAGAAGGATTACGAATTCTCAAAGAAATACATTATGGAGATGCAGGAAACCATAGTGGAAGACGATCGCTAGCATTAAAAGCCAAAATACAGGGTTATTATTGGATTTCCATGTTGAAAGATTCGGAAGAAATGGTTCGAAGGTGCGAAGAATGTCAACGATTTGGTAAGAAAATCAAAGCACCAGCTACGGAATTAAATTCAATACTTAGTCCATGGCCATTTGCGAAATGGGGAGTTGATATAGTCGGACCATTAGCTGAAGGCACAAAGAAAAGAAAATATTTAATTGTGGCCACTGATTATTTCACCAAGTGGGTAGAAGCAAAAGCACTAGCGCGAATCAGAGACACTGATGTTTTTACATTTCTATTTGAGAATATCATTTGTAGGTTTGGGATTCCAGCAGCGATAGTCTCTGATAATGGAAAGCAATTCCAGGGGAAGAATATCGATATGCTATTTGAAACATATAATATTCAGAAACATAAGTCTACACCTTTTTACCCACAAAGTAATGGGCAAGCAGAATCCACAAATAAAACAATCGCAACAAATCTGAAAAAGACATTGGATGGATATTATAATAAGTGGTGCGAACAATTACATAATACATTATGGGCATATAGAACCACGAGAAAAGCTTCAACTGGAGAATCACCATATCTTCTTACTTATGGAACGGAAGCAGTAATACCAAGAGAGGTTATTTTGCCTACGACCAGAACAGAAGCATGGGAGAAAAACCTAAATTCAGATCTCATGTTACAAAAATTGGATGACTTGGAAGAAAAAAGAGAAGTGGCACTCCAAAAGATGGAGAATTATCAAAGGGGATTAGCTCGAGACTACCATAAGCGTGTAAAATCCCGAAATTTTGTCCAAGGTCAATATGTCCTCCGGCAAATAACAGAACACCAAAGGGACAAAAAAGCAGGAAAATTCGCACCAACATGGGATGGACCATACGTGATTCAAGCGTCGGCAGGACAAGGGTCGTACTATCTTCAGAATTTGCAAGGAGAAATTTTAAAGCATCCGTGGAATGCACAATATTTAAAGCTTTACTATCTGTGAATAACAATGCAATGTTACCACAAAAAGCAGGTACATAGACAATTAATTCATTAATTTCTTTTATAATCACTCCAGGAACATCGTACCATGGAGAATATTATAATTCCATTAATCCCGGAATGTCATATACTTTGAATCCAGGAACATCATATCTTGGAAATTGTCATGATTATTAATATAATCAAAATTCCATTAATCCCGGAATTTCATATACTTTGAGCGCTCAAAATTATTCCAGCAACATCATATTCTGGATATCGTTGCGATTGACGACATAATCATATACAAAAGGTGAACATTATCCTTAGAGAATTTTATTAACAATGAAATTCTTATCAAGAAGGGGTTCTTAATTATTGGTTTATCAATTTTCAGAGTACAGTTCGGGACCAACCCTGTATCTTACCCCTGGCCCGGGTTTGTTTCGTATGTGTGGGATCTCGAACAACATGATTTGAGGTAAAAAGTACTTCAATTCATGGTACTTAGAAAATCATATGATAGCCAAAAAGAATTACTTAATCACATTTTCTTGTGCAGGAAACAACATTAAAGGCATATCAAAAAGATGCAAAAGAAAGTCAATGAAAGATAAACAAAGTACAAGATAGTGGAGATAACAGTAAATGAAATTACAAAGGACATAATCAGATATCGGGAAGACCGGACCGAGATGGTGGAGGAGGAACTGCAGGCACAGGAGCGCGCTTACTAAGCACTGAAGGATCGGATTATGCACGATCTAAAGCAGTATTGAAGGACTTTGCAATCTTCGCTTTAGCATCCTGCCTGACCCATTGAACGAAATCACGCCCAAAGTTGATTTCTTTGTGAAGCTCTTCGATCTTTTGTTGATTTGCTTCTATTTGAGCACTAAGACGCGATCTTTTATTTTTCTCTCCATTTAGTTCTGTAACTAATGAGTCAATCTCTTGTTCACGAGCATTAATTTTGGAAAGTTCAGTAGATAGTCGAGCATGTAAACTCTCAATCTTTAGGGCGCTAAGATTCACATTATGCTCAGAAGTCTTTAACTCTTGTGTGATGTTCTTCACTGAATCTTTCGCTGTATTAAGCTCAGTTTCTACTTGTATTGCTCGATCCTTAGCTTCATTAAATTTTTTCTCCAATTCTGAAAATACAAGAAAATATCAGACAAGTTTTATGATATCAAGAACTATAAAATCAGGTAAACCAAAAATGTACCTCTGACAACAGATTTAAACTCTAATTCTTTTTGAGTTAGCAATTTTACAACTTCTCGATATTTTGATTCTGCTTTATTACGCCTCCAAGTGGCTAAATCAAAACTATCGTTCAGTTGAGTCAGTTTTTCTCTAACCACATTCATCTCTTTGAAAACTTCCCTTGCATGATTATTCAATTGTACCATTCTACGTTCGATCCTAAATAATGTCTCCATATTTTCCACTGGACCTAGTATAAAATTTAAATGTTTCATATAAATCAAGTAAATAAAATAGTAATTGAAAAGGTATGAAAAATAAACCTTGATTTTGATTCTGAAGATCTTGATTGTGACCTTCAATAGTTCGGAGACGATCCTGTTGTTGCTGATATTGATCATTATGTTGATGTTGAAGCTGTTGAAGTTGTTGAAGTTGTTGTTGAAGAAGATCATTTTGCTGTTGCAATTCATCATTCACTTGTTGTAAGGAGGCATTCTTCTCCTTCATCTCCCCTGATTCTTTCTTGAATATCAATCCCATCATGGTAACTCGAGCCTTATAAAATTTATAACCACTAAATAGACAGTCGTTACTATATTGGAGTTGGGCTAAAGCTTGTTGCGGAAGTGAATATAACGAACTATCGGAAAGAGTCAAAACTTCATTGAAGGTTGGAGGAGGCTTTACAGGAAATCTCTGCTCAAAAATATCACTCTTGGACCATGCATCCAAAGTTTCTTCCATAGGAATCACACTAAGTGAATCCCGGAATCGATACATGAAGCCAGAATCAGATTTGATAACCTCAGCAGTAGCTGAAACATTCCAAAGCCCTTGAGAAAGAAACCATTTATATGCTTCTTCTTCATCACCAACTAAATTAAAACCTTTACTGGAGATTCGATCGGAAATAGACTTCAGAGTAGAAGGATCGGCACTTGGAATTGAAGTATCGACCTCAACAGCAACAGAAGTAGATCGAACCAAAATTTCGGAAGGAGCGATCGATTCGAGAATTACTTCAGAAGTCCCTTCGACTTCAGGAGGGATCGAACTGGAAGGAGGGATCGAACTGGAAGAAGGGATCGAACTGGAAGGAGGGATCGAACTGGAAGGAGAGTTTTCTTCTTCAGTCTGGTCAGTAATGTTAACTTCTTCAACAATGGCGGTATTAGCTTCAACATTCATATTTTCCACACCACCAATCGGAAGTATCTCGGGATTATCCTTCTCCGATGTATTCTCTTCTTCAACATGAGATACTTCATTCACTACATCAACAAGATCATCAATAACAATATCATCTTCCTCTTCTTGAGGAAGGCCAGAAAAAGTTTCCAATGCACCATTATCAGGTACAGGGGAATCAAGCACGAAATCAAAAGGAAGTGGAGAAACGATGTTATAAAAATTGGATGAAGTACCAGAAAGAGGTGCAACAATAGGATCGGATCGTTCCGATACCACAATTTCTGCTGGCATCGAGGAAACTGGAATAACATCGATAGGATCAGACTGATCCAATGGAAGAGCAACAATCGAGCTACCTTCTCCCTTATTCAAACTGGAAGCCATCTCTCCTACAACCTCAGTTGAGAGTTCAAGAGTTCTGGGCTTCTTCTGCTTCTTCTCTGCTGTGAGAATTAATTTTCGCTTTCCTTTACCCTCAACTGCGGGTTCGATCGATTGTTCATTCTCGACAATCTGTCTATTCTCGACGATTTTAATACCTCGATCAGGTGGAGGAAGGGGGATTCCGATGTCCAAAGAAGGATCGACCTGGAATCAAAAAAGTAATAACATTTAAAAGAAGACATTAAAGATCGATACACTATATCTAAAAGGAATGATATCAACTAAGAATTCCGAACCTTAAAGTCAAATTTATAATCATCAAAGTTCAATCTCCAGGGGCAATAGTTCGGGAAACAATTGCGAAGATGTTGAATTTCACTAGTAGGGATGTCACCATATACCCAAGGTCCCTCGATCAGAATAGGGGTGCGATACCATTTATAATCATGTTCTCGACGAATTCTCTCATTTGAAGGAAAGTCAGCATGGGTATATGGAGCTACCTTGATTCTAGGGTCATCAACTTCTCGAAGAAGAGGAAACCCTTGGGAGCATTTGCGAACAGGACTAACACTCCATTTAACATAATTTTTAACAGTAATACCATCACCATAAGTATTCTGGAAATTCTCAGGCGTATAATGAACACGTTCTGAAGGATCGGGAACATAACAAGTAAGACGGGTATGACCCTCACTGCGAAGGGTACATTCATCGAGAATTCGCCACCAATTACCATTATACTGTGTGATAGAACGAAGTTGAGTATGTGGAGCCCTGCTGCGAGTAGCAAGAACTGTGAACTGGAAAGGGTTGTTCTTTTCATACAGAGGGAGATGAAGACCAGCTTCCAAGGCACCAACAGAAATTAATAATCTATGATGGGTATATTGAAATTTTTTCATCGAATCGTAGGTTATCATATCGGAAGCACTATCAACAAAAGAAACTTTAAATCCTTGAAGATTATGTCTTCTTTTAAATTCTTCAATATCCATAGATCGATAGCTATAAGATGACATTGACCGTTTATTCTTGGGGGCAACATTAGGGACATCGGGAGAAGAATCCCGTACGGTACGAGGTACAGCAGGAGAAGGAATAGCAAGAGATAAATCTCGACGAGAAACAGCATATCGAGATGAAGAAGACCTACTTGATCTCCTGTTTTCACCTTGATTGCTGGCAGCATCAGATTTTCTTGGAGACATATTGAAGATCTGAGCAAAAAGAAACAAAAGAAGGAAAAAATTAATATATGAAGAAATTACCTAGCAATAATTACAGTGTAAAAAAGGGCCTTTTCATTCATACATAACCTTAGAATCACAATCTTTTTTACTACACCGATAGACCCTCAGCCATGAAAAGAAAATTTTGAATCAAGAAAAATAAAATTACTTACATGAAGAAAAGAAGTTAACAATGGTCAAATTGAAGTAGAGAAGAAACCAATTAACGAGAACAAAATTCCTGAGTAGTGGGAAGATTTGAAAAGTTTAAGGAAGACAAAGTGCAATAACTAAAAAAGAGACAGCAGAAAGTTACAGGATATTTAAAGAAGAAGAATAGTAACCGCCACAAGATGGGAGAACAAAATAATCGGAAAAGATTTGATTTCATTGAAAAAAGTGTAACTGACATAATCATGTTAATGCCAGCGGAAAACTCGGATAAGGTGCAGAAAAGAAACTGAAAAGTTAAAAACGACAAGTCCTTCTCTATTTTTCAAAATCTCGGATCGACCGTTGGATGATTTTGTAAAAAAGAGAAGAAGGGGGCAAATTGTTAGTAAATTAAAGAAGCATGACACGTGGAAGAAGATCAAGTTAAGAAGCAACCAGATTAAAAAAGGTGAGAAACACAGGATCATTATTAAAGATATCAAATTTTAAAAAGACACGAGACGTTTCCTGACATCTAAGCGATGAATCGCATGAATGACACATAAGATCGAGAAAGCTGAACACCATCGAATAAAACAAACAGCATTAAATGATAGCTGATCGGGAAAGTAAAAA
>JAJJMC010000029.1:0-21943 GCA_023531435.1 Papaver californicum | reverse complement strand
TGCTTTAGCTTCTACCCACTTGGTAAAATAATCGGTGGCCACAATTAAATATTTTCTCTTTTTGGTCCCTTCAACTAACGGTCCAACAATATCTACCCCCCATTTCGCAAATGGCCATGGACTGAGTATAGAATTAAGCTCTGTGGCAGGTGCTTTGATTTTCTTCGAGAATCATTGACATTCTTCACACCTTCGTACCATGTTTTCTGAGTCCTTAAGCATGGATATCCAATAATAACCTTGGGTTTTATCTTTTAATGCGAGTGAACGTCTTCCACTGTGGTTTCCCGCATCACCATAATGTATTTCTTTGAGTATCCGTAATCCTTCCTTTTGTGATAAACATCGGAATAATGGCCCGAGGAATGATTTACGATACAAAATACCATCCCGAACCTGGTAACTATCCGATTTGAGTTGAATTTTTCTTGCCTCTTTAGAATTTGAAGGCAATATTTTATCATGTAGATATTGATGAATCGGAATCCTCCAATCTGGTTCATTTGGTTGATCATCTATTTGTTGGGGCATAGGTGTGGCAGTTTGTATTGCGGGATCATTAATTTCTTCTATCACATCTTTTTTTATGTTATTAAGTGCTTTTATCTGTATAGATGGTTCATATATTCTTCCGACTTTTATAGCTGTGATATTAGGATCGTTTACCATGGAGGAAATGAATGCCAGAGCATCAGCGTGTCGATTTTTTTCTCGGGACAGATGCCGAAAAATAATGTTTGGGATTTGATTTGCTAAGGTTTGAACAAGGTTTTTATATTGTACTAAATCTTCATCAAGTGTTTGATATTTTAGTTCGACTTGTCGAATTACCAATTGTGAATCACTTGTGAGTCGAACATTGCTGATTCCTAGCTCGATGATGAGTTTTAGAGCATGAACTACAACTTCATATTCTACTATGTTATTTGTATGTTCTTCAAACTCAAGACGAAATGAATGTGTCATTCGTCCTCCCATTGGTGCAGTAATCACAATGCCAATTCCCGTTCCTTCCTTATTTCGGGATCCATCAACAAAGACTTCCCACCTTTGAGAATTTGTTGAGTTCAGAATATCTTGTGGGTCCTCTTCCTCGCATCCTGGTAATCCTTTAACATAGATATAAATAAAAAATGAATTATTAAACTGATGAAAATTTTAGTGAAAAAGTTTTAAATAAATTAATTTCTTTTTTTCCATCTATCGGACCTTGAATTTCATATTCTTCTTCAATCGGGAAATCCGCAAGGAAGTCAGCTAAAACTTGAGATTTTTGTGCGGTTTGCAACTCATAAATGATGTTGAATTGTTCTAGCTGAGCGTTCTATTTTACGATCCTCTCTACTTTTCCTGTATTCTTTAATACTGATTGTAACGGTGCCTTGCTCGGGACACGAGCATAATGTGTGAGAAAATAGGTACGTAACTTCTGAGTGGCAAAGACCAATGATAAAATGAGTTGTTCGATTTTAGTGTAATTTTTTTCTGCTGAATTAAGGGTTTTGCTGATGTAATATATTGGTTTCTCTATTTTCTCATTAGTACGTACCATCACTGCGCTGATTGCATCTTGTGTTGCCGCTATGTACAAAGTTAATATTTCTTCAGGTTCCGGTTTCTGTAATGCTGGTAATGTAGCCAGATGCATTTTTATGTTTTGGAATGCTTGTTCACATCGTTCGTTCCAATCAAATTTATTTTTCTTCTTCAGTATATCAAAAAAGGGTTTGCACCGTTCTGATGATCTAGCAATAAATCTCCTTAAAGCGGCCAAACATCCATTTATTTTCTGTACACTTTTAATGTTGTTGGGTGATGGCATATCTGTTATTGCTTGAATCTTTGCTGGATCAACTTCAATACCATTTTTTATAACCAAATACCCCAAAAAACGTCCCGAAGTAACACCAAAAATACACTTCTCCGGATTAACTTTCATTTTGTATTTTCGTAATGCACAAAAAATTTCAGTGAGGTCTTGTAGATGATTGGTGATAATTTACTTTTTACCAACATATCATCCACATAAACTTCTAGGTATTTGTCCGATCCAAGGTTTGAATATTGCATCAACCAGTCGTTGATATGTTGCTCCTGCTTTTCGTAATCCAAATGGCATCCTGGTATAGCAATACAACCCCCATGGAGTGAAGAATGCCGTATGTTCTTGATCAGCTTATGCAAGTGCGATTTGGTTGTATCCCGACTGACCATCCATAAAAGATAATGCCTCATGGACTTCTACAGCGTCTACCAATTGATCAATATTGGGAAGTGGATAACTATCTTTCGGACATGCCTTATTTAAATTGGTGAAGTCTATACAGATTCTTACCCCACCGTTCTTTTTTGGAACGATCACCATATTAGAAATCCACGTTGGATATCGTACTTCACAAATGAATCCTGCATTTAAAAGCTTTGCTAACTCTTTTTCTACTGGATCGTGATACTCCGGTGCAACCTTACGTATCCGTTGTCGAAATGATATAGCATCGGGACATATTTGTAATTCATGTTGTACAATATTTGGATCTATCCCGGGCATGTCTTCCATGTTCCATGCAAATATATCTACAAAATCATGAAGTAGCTTGATCAAACTTTGCTCCATATCTTCTTTCATCAATGTTCCAATTCGCACTTGTTTAGGCAATTCTGTAGTTCCAATATTTAAAATTTTAGTTTCTTCTATAAAAGTGAAAATTGGTTTAGGATTCCCGATCGAAG
Organism: Papaver californicum; assembly: GCA_023531435.1. Taxonomy (NCBI): domain Eukaryota; kingdom Viridiplantae; phylum Streptophyta; class Magnoliopsida; order Ranunculales; family Papaveraceae; genus Papaver; species Papaver californicum. The sequence continues at coordinate 19,213 of JAJJMC010000029.1, read as the reverse complement.
TTGGAGTTCCCTTTAATTGCTATGAGGATCCTTCGAATTGCCGATTTGTTGAATTTTCTTGATTCTTACTGCTTTCTCCTAATTCATTGTTTTTTGTTCGACGTTTCTTTTCAAGATTTGATTTATCTCCTCTTCTTTTGCTTTGATTTTACGGTCTTTCTTCCTTTCCCGCTGTTGTTGTTCCCGTTCTTCATTCATTCTTACTTCTGACATTATACAAAACTTTGCATCATCCTGATCTCCCTTAATCTCCATTTCTCCTTGCGGTGTTGGAAACCGCAAATATTGATGATAAGTTGAAATTACACCTTTCAGCTGGTGTACCCATCGTCTCCCAATTATTGCATTGTACGGGGATGGAGCATTTACTACGCTGAATCTTGTCAAGATGTTAATTGGTCCAGCTGATACTTGCAAATAAATATCTCCTTCGGGTCTTGAAGCCATTCCATTGAACCCATAAATAACATATCGGGACGGGATTAACTGATCTTTTTTGAGTACCATTTTGCAAAATATGTCATGAAACAACACATTTAAAGAACTGCCCCCATCCAGAAAAAATTTTCTAACGTTCCACCCTGACATTAGCAATGTAAGAACCAAAGGATCGTTATGCATCTCAATTTCTTGATTTACTTCATGTGCCGAGAAAGTTAAAGGGGATGCCATCCAGTCTTCCCAAGATTCCGTTATTCTTCCTGATACTTTAAAAATTTCATGGTCCCGAATCCTCTTGCATAAATTTTTATTGATTGCAGCGTTCATGTCTGTATCTCTTTCTTCTGAAAATGATATCATATTAATGGTTTGTTCGTTATATGGGATATGCACTGCCTTGCCTTTGTCTGGTCTTGCTATTGGTTCGGGCCTTTGAATGTATTCTTTCAACTCTCCTGCATCAATCATTCTTTGTACCAGAATAATAAAATTCCAGCAATTATCTGTTGTGTGCCCTATATAACAGTGGTACTCAAAATAATCTTTTGAATGTTTTGTGAACTCAGGCTGATTGCATCTTGATGGTGGCCACTGGAAATCTGGTTTATTTTTTATGATTTCGAATAATTCAGAATATGATATATTGAGTTTTATGAACACTCTTTCTTGAAATCGCTGAACAAAATTTTTGTTATCCCCTTGCCGTGGGCGCTTTGATTCTCTTGGTATAGATTTATGAGGAAACTTCTTTTTTTGTTCTGGTGATACTTCGATTGAATTTGTCCTTTTTATGTTTCTTTGATTTCGCGAATTACTTCTCGGACCTTGTTCTTGCACATCTTGCAGTCTTGCACATGTTTCTATTATTCCCTGAGTTGTCCCTCAGTTTTGGGATTGTTACGATGAATTTCAATAAAAAGTTGACATTTTCGATCAGCGATTCCCCATTTATAATGATTGATCGATGTACCTGAATCTACATCTCCAATTGCTTGGCAAATTGTATGCCATCGGGCCGTATATGACCGAATCGTCTCTTCTGGCCATGATAAAAGGGAATATAGTCTGTCCACTCCCGAATCAACGGGCTTCTTGTACATATATGCTTCGCGAAATTTTCTCACTAATTGTGAATAACATTGAATGGAACTTTCTGGCAATCTGTCATACCATAACAATGCTGAACCTTTCAAACTTGATGGGAAGCATCGGCACATTATTGCTTCGTGTCCTTCCCATCGTGATATCACTCGATTATAATATTTTAAGTGTGAGGTCGGGTCCTTTGTACCATCATAACATTCAAATACAGGGATACTGTATTCTCTTGGCAATGGAACGCATGTCAACTGTTGAGCCAGCGGTGTTCGTTTGGCTTCCTTCAGCACTTCTTCAATTCTTCCTCCTTCTTTATTTTTTAAACCTTTTATCTCTTCTTTCATTTGCTCCATAGTTTCAACATTTTTTCCATTATGCACGTTGAATTTCTTGATTTTCCCGTTGCCTCCTAGCCCGGGATGATGATCCTGCTAATACCATTCTCTGATCTTGATTTTCCCTTTCATTTCTGGGTGCATGCCTTCCAGAAATTGCTTCTTGACTTTGTGACCCTGCTGCTGCTAGTTTTTTCCTCACATTGAATCGCATTTTTCAAAACTTGATTTTCTTTAGTTAATAGTGCAATTTGATCATTACTGGCTCTTTGTTCTCTTCTTATTTCATTCATTTCTTTCAGCAAATTTTGAAGATGATTTACTTCATTTCGTGAATTCTCATGATATGACGATTTATTTTGAATAATGGTATTTGGTGTTAATTCCTGATTAGGTATATGACTTCCTAAATCACTCTGATGTTGTTCTGGTTCACTCTCTTCTTCCCTTTGTCTGTGATTTTGTTCGTCGTTACTGTCCTGGTTTCCGGAGCCTGCTTCTTGAGACATATTTCTTCTAGATTCTTTGTTTCTTGATTGTTTCTTTTCTCTCTTGAATTCTAAGATCTTCTAAAAGTTAGCCATATAATTTCTTAACAGATTATTTAATAAAGAAAGTGACAGACACTATTTTTCTGACCTTCTAAAAATCTATCTATATTTTTAGTAAAATAATTTGTATCATCTACCATGAATCTTTTAAAATGCATATAAAAGGAAATCAAACATTTAAACAGATCCATTCAAACTTAAAACTTTTTCTTTTTAATGACATACAAATTCCCTTTTGCATATCACATAAAGGTTATTATGCAAAAGAAATCACTTGTTAGCAAAGGTTAAATTAAGCCAGAATGTTGCATAGAACTATCAAATTCTTTATACTAAATTTCTTTACTTTTGAAATACATATATAACAGAAAAATCCATTTTTCTTGAACAGGTAGGATAAATCCTTTAACCCATTCCCTGTTTCTAGCGCCAAATTGTTTATGCCAAAATTCCCATTGACATGAACAACCAATAAATTGATAAGATACAGTAAATAAAAAGATTTTAACTAACATTTTGATACACGAAATCCTCTTTAAAATCAATCAATTAGAAAGTTTTGATTAACCATTTGTTTTCTTATCAAACATTTGATCAAATTACAGTCCCTTATTCCATATCTAATTCATGATCTTTATAAGTACAGAAGATGAATCATGATCGTGAAACTTTGAAATAATATCTAACACAATAAATACATACCTAATGATCTTCTCTTTATTCTCAGATTACTCTTCCTTATCCTATTCTTCTTCCAATTTTCCGACCCCCTCTCTGTTGAATGATCTCTTCTATTTATAGATTATATAATTGGTCCCTCTTTTCTGGATACCTTCTTTCGTTCTCCTTATTATCTTTAGATCGGGATGATTGTATGGTTGACAGGTCATGCTTTCCACTTTTTTGGTCCGTTACCTTTTATGATTTACACGCACTCTTCGTTCTTTGAAAATCATCTTTGTCCCGATTATAGGTGTCAGTTACGTGGTTAAAGTAAATAAAAGTAATTATTGCCTTTACTTTCCCGTTCCAGATTCATTATTACTCTTACTTTCCCTTTCCATGTTCATTATTACTCTTACTTTCCCGTTCAATAAGCATTTAATGCTATGTGTTTCGATCAATGTGATACTACTTTCCCGATCTTATGTGTCAATCATGCAGAGATTCATTCAGTCTTTCACATCTGTCCTTTATTCGATCCTTTCATATGGCTTTGATTGTGTGCTTCTCGTTCTTCTTAGAACCACTGCTTCTTTCCTTAATCGTTTTACACGTGTCGTCCTCATTTTATTTCCTAACAACCACCATTCATGAATTACTGGTGGTCTGATCTGATTAGAAGTTTGTAAGATTGTGTCTGAGAGGCTCAGTTGAAGGGTGGGTTTGATTTCAGGTTGTTGATTGTTGCCAAGAAAACAGTAAGGATAGAAAGTGAATGGTTCTAGTAGTATGGGGTCTTTGGTAGTTCAGTTGAGGCTGTGGGTTGTTTGCTGACATGTTGCTATCACTAATTGATCGAGTGTCTGTCTTTTGTGTATGAATTAGCGTTAATAATCTACATGGAAGGAGAGAATTGGTGATAGAAATCACCAGTTGCACATGTTCCATTCACAAACAGAGATGCCTACAACTTGTTTGCTAAATTTTCTAAGAGAGTAGCCGAGAGTGAATGATAAATTTTGTCAATTTCCCAGGACTGATCGGCCTAATCGTCAGAAGTTGAAGATCGATTGTGGAAATTTTGAGACAGTAGAGGTACTTAGTTCAAAGCAGCCCCAAGTTTTACTCTCATCCGGCCATACACAAATTGCAGAAGTGACTTCTCTCTTTGTAACGTTTATCTTTATTTTGCAACGTTTATCTTAAGTAAAACACTTTTCCTTCCGTAACAGTGAGTTCGCAACGCCTAACAAAAGTTGTGATTTTCATGTTTTCATTATTTCAGTCTTTTGTAAACACTTTGAGCCATGAATCCTTATTTTGAGAAAGTGATTAATATGAGGAGATAAACCCCTTTGCTGAGGAGACGTAAGAAGTCATTGTTCCAAGAAAAGTGGTATATTTTAATTGATTTTTGCAATTTCTTTTATGATCATTTGCTTTGATTAAAAATTGAATTAAGGATTTTTATTAAGCAGTTGTGATTTCTTTTGATAGAGCATGCTTAGCCTATGGGTTTTGATGTTCTATACTTTCGATTTACAATTGTTACTTTGAAAATATACTTTTTCAACATATTAGAATCACTTTAAACGTAAAGAATTGTATGAATATTGATTAGGTTGAATCACTTTAATTGGTAATGGTGAAATCCATAACCTCAGTATATGTGAATATTACTTTCATCTTTAGCGTATATTTTTTAGTTAAAAAATTAGTTTTAAATCTAAAATCAATCTTCACAAGTTCGAGAGTTTAAAAGCCATTCTTACCAACATCTACAAAACACATTAGTTTTTGGCGCCGCCGACGCGGACTTAGTTTTAGATTTGTTTTTAGTCTTTTTTTAGGTTAGTTAGTTTAGTTATATTTTTATTTTTATTTGTTCTATTTTATGTTTTTGGGTATTTTCTTTGTATTATAGGTTTTGGATCAAAAAAAAAATTGGAGCCAAAGATTATATTAATTGATTAAGACTTGGATTCAAAGATAAATGGAAAAGAACGAAAAAAAAAGACAAATTTATTTAATTATATTTTATTTTTATTTAGTTTTAATTTTATTTAATTTTTAGGGTTTTATTTATTTTTGTTTTTAGAAAATTGTATTAGGAAATCTTTTCTTATTTTTGTAATTTTTTTTATTTTTTGACTTTTTCTTTGGACTTTGGACTTTACTCTGGGTCATTTTTGGACATTAATATTATTTTTAAACCCTACGGAAGGTAAGTTAAATATAAATTGCAACATGGAATGATGACAATTACGATATTGTCTCTGCCCCTCGGGTTCGTACACTGACACATGAGTCGGTGGCCCGAGTCGACTACAACCGATTCATCCCCGTATGGAACGGGAGGTAAGACTCTAACCACCCACGAATCCCCTGTTAGTGGGTTTTATGGACGCCTTTGTAATGCATATAGGCTGAGGACCTGAATACGGATTTACTTTTCTAGTAAAGGGCAAGGACTGACCATATAAGATAAGGACTCGGATTTCATCACCGTTTCCTTCTTGCCCGAATTAGGAACACGTTACCTACGCGAACCTAAGCCTAAAATTTGAATAGAAAGAGACCTATAAGGTAACGATCTTATTAGAAATTTATTAAAAAAGACTGTATTGGTTACTCTGTTAGCCTAACTCAAAGTTCAGGAAGATTATTTTAAGTAGATTCGAGCCGCCTTGTAACCCAAGGAAACGTTGCTAAAGAGGCAGGGTTATCAAAGATCCTTAGATATTATCATGTTTCTATTCGACTTATTTTAATTCGGATCGTTCTAGAAAATTTTCTAAAACTATAACTAGTTGCCTTTTGGAAGAATATAAGCTGGTCTAGAAACAATCTAAGTGGAGCCATCATGTTTTTTGTTTACTAAATTCAGTAGGTTTGATTTGGTTGAGCCGGCCTTGTTATGTTTATAACCCCCTTCCTGTTATGATTTATTTTCTTAGAGTTTTTTAAAATATATTAGGAAGTTTTTATCAGAAAACGTAGAACTGGTATTATGAGGACCAATACAATGAATATCCGACTTAATCTCAAAATATACATTATCCGTACTATCAACATGGTGTGGATAGTAGTCGGGACCACCACTAACCTTTTGGAGGTTATTACTCATACCAGGGTGATCCCAATTACTATTCATATACACACCCGTCATATGACATGAAAATGAGAAAAATTCGAGTTCTTTGTCTTGGAGGGATGGCCTAAAAAAGATGCGATCTAGTACTCTTTATGATCCATTTGTTTTTCTAGATAATTCCCTCAAGGAGTTGACTGAGAATACAAAAAGGTTTGAATTAAGTGTAAGAGGAACAAATAGTAGTCTAACTCCTTTTCTAGAAGAATCACACAAGCAGTTGCAATCTAGTACTCCTTATGATCCATTTGTTTCTTTAGAAGAATCCCTCAAGCAGTTAACTGAGAATACAAATAGATTCGTATTAAATTGGGGGGGGGGGGGGGGAACAATTAGTATTCCAACTCTTTCTCTAAAAGAATCCCTCAAGCAGTTAACTGAGAATACAAATAGGTTCGCATTAAGTGTGAATGAATGTTCTGCAAAGAATAATATTGCTCAAAATGATCTTAATTGCCAATATAGTGCTACCCTTGATAATTATTCACATCTTCAAGAGGACGATGATAGAATTGGTAACACTACTTATTTAGATGAGGTTCAAACATCTTCATATTATTATGATGATCAGGATAGTATTGATGAAGAACTTGAAATATACATGCAGCATGATCAAGAAATTGTCACTCCAATTGTGCTTCATGATGATAGTGTTATTTCTGGTTAAAATCCAAATAATTTTAATGATTATTCACCTACTCAAAAGGAAGATGATTTGACTATAGATAACACTGTTTCATACGATGTTGAATTTTCTTGTTTTGAAGACGATAATTGTTTAGAGGAACGAGTTTATCCTTAAAATACTGTTTTAGAGTCTAGCGATTTAGAAATAACAGTCTTAGGTAACAAAGATATACCTTTAGAGATTTTAAATATGAGTGAGGATGCGCCACCTGATTATAACCTAGAAGAAGCAATTGACCATTTTCAGGAATTTCACGATCTAGAAATTAAGAAAATTGTGATTAGTCTATCTAAAGACACTGAAAACTCTAAGTTTGGGGGTAACTATCATACTCTCTGTGCTTTACCTTTGACTCTTAGAAAGGTCCCTAACTTGGGACTTGACATATGCACCTCTACTATTTTACAAGATCATCTTCAAACTAGATTTCCTGAGCCTGGTGATTTCCAAAAAGAAGTTCGGTTGTTAGAAACCCATTCTCTGGTCGATGTGGTTTACCTAGGAAATAATACCAAGATTGACTTTGTTTTCCCACCAAAATATTTTCTTTCATATGTGGGAACGCTTGAATTTCAAATGTGTCAGTTATTAAGTTTTGAGACTAAGCCCAATTACTTTAGGAGATTAAAATCGACATATTTGCTTAAGAATGACCACCATTTTCATAATAGTCAATTGTGTGGGTCAAATCTGATTGACTTTGAGCTTCCATAATTATTCAGGTTATTATTGTGTGCCTTAAATTTATTAGTTGGGTTTTTCCAGACTCTACAACCTGATCCTCTAGATCCTGCCTATGAGGAAATTCATCCTAAAGAGATTTATCTAGACCCTTTCATAGAGCCCGAACCTGAACCTCAACTAGATGTAGTTGTCTTAAACAAGAAACTAGATAGGGATAAGGTTGTACTCTGTTTGTTCATTTTCTGGGCCTGCTCCAGTTTCCTTCTATTTTGTATCGTATTATTTTATTCAGATGACCCATAATTGTTCCAACTATTGCTATATGATTCTATAAGGTGACTAGTTCTTTCCAAAGTCTGGTTGAAGAATTTAAACTTAGTACTTCTTGGGAGGTAACCCATACTTATGCGACACGGTAATATCTTTCCTTAACTCCTTTTCTTCGATTAGTAACAGTTTCTCCCTGTTCATGTTTTTAATTATTCATCTTTAGAACATTGAGGACAATGTTAGATTTCAGTTTGGGGGTAAGGGAGAAACTTTTTAGTTCAATAATAAAACTCCAAAATTTAGAAACTTGTGAACAATTCAAGATGACACTAACCATTCTAGGTAGATGGAAACTTAGCTTTTTTTCTATAGGAATTGGTGTGCCCAGCTAAGTGGTATATTCATAAAAGGATGCCTAGCTTAGGTGTTAGAAATAACATGATAGTTATCACCATATCTCGGAGTCTATCTCGACCATATCACCTTCTGTTTTTATTTTTGCAATTTTTATGTTTCTCTAAGTGATTTGGTGGGGCACCAATATCGAACTGTTATCACCGCCAGGATGAAGTAGAGTGTTTGAGATCAAGCCCAATTATTTTATTATTTAGACCATTATTCAAAAATAAAAATAAAAAAAATCGAGTATTGACACTTTAATAGCAATATGTGTGTGTTCTCCCTGTCTCTGTTGCTTGAGCAAGGGTTGAACGCAGGATCCATGAGAACTATCATGTAAGATGCTGATAAGGAGCATGCGTTCAATTTGATCCAATCATGTTGTCAGTACATTTAATAATATAAAGATAATTTTTTTTATTTTCATAAATCTATCGTTGGGACCCTTGTATATACCAGCTGAGTCGATATTAGTATAAGGAGTAAGACCAGTGGGAGCGTATCTCAATCGATTAGGATTCATCCTGTCACTGACCTTAAGACAGATATGGGAAACACCGTTCACCTTAGTCAACATGGGAAAGCTTCATCATCTCCATATCCATCTTCTATATCTTTTCATGTGATTGAACTTTGATAGATTCTGAGTATCGTGATTGAACGACTATCTAAGTAGAGCTTTGTTTTCTTATATATGAATTTTAGTATGCTGAGTGCAAACTCGTGTACATCAATTGGACTCATATAGGGTAATGATTCTTATAGGAGAAGAATTTAGTATGTCAACTAAATAGCTTGTTTAGTGTCTACCCTCAAACGTTCACAAGTAGCTAGAGTTTGGAGTAAAGGGTTTTATGGGTACACCTCTTGGAAAACCTCGCGAGACTAAAACTCGTCCACTAGGGACACCTAGGGGTTTAAAGGCTTATTGCACACGCTAAGTGCAATCACGATGCCTGTGAAAGTGAGTTAGGATTTATTTTTATTTTCTAGATTAGATTTGCTCGAGGACTTGAAAATAATAAGTTTGGCGGTATTTGATAGACACGTTTTCGTGTTTTATTTGATCTCAATTTGTATATTGTTATAACTCATTTATGTACTTATTTTGTGATTTTATTGTGTTTGTAGGTATTTTTGAAGAATAAACTCTTGTGGAAAAATGGGCTTAAAAAGTTATAAAAGAACTCAGAATTTTTAAAGGCACTCAGAAAATTACTAAAGGCAACCTTGGGAATTGAATAAAGCACCCATGCAAGTACTAAGGGCATCCACCTTCTTTAAAATTTGAATAAAGCCTTGTGCAGAAAAAATCCAATCTTTTTCTGTGTGGAATCTGAACAAGATTTTTGGGAGTTTAAGGCAATATTTCTTGTTGCCTTATTAATAGGATCTGTACACTATTTGGCTAACAATAATACTCATTGTAATCTCGTGGAAAAAATGGTTATCTTCCGTAAAGAAAGGAAACTAATATCTCGGGTTTTGAATGTATCTCAACAAGATTGGGAAACTGCATCAAGAGATTTGATTCTCAAGATTCGATTAGGCAAGAATAATCAAGCATTTGATTCCCGTTGAAACTCTGCCAGCGCGAAAGTGGTGAAGAAAATATTCTCGGCCTTTACTGCCAAGAATAATTTAATTGATGAAAACGATTGTTAGAAGATTTGGAGTAAGGTTGATGAAAAGTATAAATAGAAGAGCCTAGGAAGAGTGTTTGGGGCGGGGGGGGGGGGGGGTTCTTTGTTAGAAACAAAGAAATCTAAATCCAGAAAATATCTGCTCGTGATGAAGAAGATGAAGAAACTGCAAAGAAAGGATTGAAGAAACTGTTGCTAAAATATTTAAACTAAACAACGTTTATCTTCATTTTGCAACGTTTATCTTCAGTGAAACACTTTTCCATCTGTAACAATGAGTTCACAACGCCTAACAAATGTTGTGAATTTCCTGTTTTCATTATTTTCACTCTTTTTCATCATTTGTGAACACTTTGAGCCATGAAGTTATTTTGGCAAGTGATTAATATGAGGAGCTAAACCCCTTTACTGAGGAGACGTAGGAAGCCATTGTTCCAAGAAAAGTGGTATATTTCTATTTTAATTGATTTTTGTAATTTCTTTTATGATCATTTGCTTTGATTAAAATTGATTTAAGGATTTTTATTAAGCAGTTGTGATTTCTTTTGATAGACATGCTTAGCCTAGGGTTTTTGATGTTCTATACTTTCGATTTACAATTGTTACTTTGAAAATCTACTTTTGCGACATATTAGAATCACTTTAAATGTAAAGAATTGCATAAATATATATTAGATTGGATCACTTTAATTGGTTAATGGTGAAATCCATAACCTCAGTATTTGTGAATATTACTTTCATCTTTTGTGTATATTTTCTAGTTAAAAATTAGTTAATAAATCTAAAATCAATCTTCACAAGTTCGAGACTTTGAAACTCATTCTTACCAACATCTACAAAACAATCAAGCTCAAATGAGAACATCATCGAAGAACTAAATTACAATTTCATCATTATCACTAGCAGCGAGAGAGGATGCAAGGTGCCTGATAATCCAATCACAATGATAACGCTATTTGATACCCAAATTCGTCATCTCAACGAGCTAAGTACCAGTCATTTTCAAATTTTGCACAAATAGTATAACATGAAATAGTACCTAATTGATAAGCGAGTTTAGACCCTTTCAATGAGTTTCAATCTGTTTTGATTACAAAGAAATCTAGTCGCTTCCTCTCCCACCTTGAGAAGCACTGATTGAGATCACTTTACCGGAGTGATAAAACCATGTACTTCATCAAGCCGTATATCCTCATGCTAGTTATGTAAATGTTAATATTGACTTTCGTTTCGAATCTGAAATTCCTGAAACTACGCTGATGTCCTGTTTTTGTACAGTTTTTGTACAGACTTTTCGACACTTTTATTGACCTTATTACTTTTTCTTATCATTTTTATGTTAAATATGGATTTCTCATATTTCTAAAGAGATCAAATTTTCTCGATTTCATTTCCCAATAAATTTTGCATGAAATTTCGATTGCAGACTACCAAAACTGAAACTTTCTGAAATCATGAGTTATTTCCTGTTTTAATGAGTCTTTTCGACATAGCTACGAACCTTACTGTATTTTATTATAATTTTTATACGATAGAAGGATATCTTAGCAAATCATGAGTTATTTCCTGTTTTAATGAGTCTTTTCGACATAGCTACGAAACTTACTGTATTTTATTATAATTTTTATACGATAGAAGGATATCTTAGCTTTTTAACAAGCCACAATTCGCCAAATTTCATAGCCTAATGAATTTTGTACAAATATTTATTAAAGACTAGAAAAACTGCAATTTCATGAACATTTATACCCGATTCTATGCTTTATATCATTTTGTGTGGTGCTTTTGTTGTTTCAAATTCTCGCCATAATGTTTACTTGCATGGTTGCTGGCAGTGTCTCCATCCACTTTGTCTAGTAATTCATTCCCGTGCTAGTATGATTGTACATATTTTTGAAAACTCTAGTATATCGCTAAGTTTGCAGTAACGGCTAACTGCCTGATATCTGTGGGAATGTATATCTTGATTCTTGTCTTAAACTATCACATGCAACGACCGGTGAGCTTTTGTTTCAATTTTAAGATTTTAAAGTTTTAAATCATGGTAGTAGACACTTCTCCGCTACAGTACATGTTAAGTATTACATCCTTATGTACGCGACTTTATTTATAAAAAAATACTAGGATTTTAAATACTTAACTAACATGATTGTCATTTTTAGCATCTCCACTTGATTTTACTAACATTTATCTTATAGTTTTTGTTTTGGAAAAATAATTACTTTGCCCTGTATCTACACTTCAACTAGTATTTGATGCCTCATATGTTTAGTAGTCATATGTATAGGCTACTATTTCATTTAACTATGTATAAAGCGTCGAAAATCTTATATACATTAATATGATAATAATCGGTTACGTAGTCCAAAATTTATGACCGTAACAGTGGGAATGGATAAACAGTCTTTGTTCCAATCCAGGTAATTATGACCGTGGCGGTGGTAATTGCTTAAGCGGCCTTCACCCAGTAGATAATTATAAAACGCATCAACAAAGAAGGCGGCAATAGGCATTTCGCCCTTTGTCCGAACAAATATGGTCACAAAAAAGGCGTAGGGAAAAATGTCCCTGTTCTACTGAGACAACACCCAATACTAATGACTGCGGCGGTGGAAATGACTTAAGAAGCCTCAATCCCAGTCCAAAAATCATGATTGTGGCGGTGTAAACGGTTCAAACGGCCTCCAAATGGTCACAAGAGTGGCAGAGGAAAAAGTGCCTTTGTTCGACCAAGCCAACACCAAATATCAATGGTCACAAGAGAGCAGAGGGAAAAGTTCCCCTGTTCGACCAAGCCAACACCCAACACCAATGACCACTACGGTGGGAATGGCTTAGGCGGCCTTCATCCTAGTCCAGAAAATTATGATTGTGGCAGTGGAAATGGCATAAGCGGCCTCTATCCCAATCTAAATAATTATACGCTCCTTCCAAAGAGAAATAAGAGTAATCATACACTCCTTCCACATAGAAGTTAGAGCCGCTCAATCTAAAGAGAAATAAGCCGGCATTGATGCCGAGCGAGACATGAAATGATCGGGCCTCGATGCCGAACGAGACATAAATTTATCCGCCCTTGATGTCGAGCGAGACTGAAATGAACCGGCATCAATGCTGAGTGAGACATGAAAGAAACCCGCTTCCTTTCACATAAGTCACAATCGTTCATTCCATAGAGAAGTCAAAGCCGTTCATTCCAAAGAGAAATCAGTCGGCCTCGGTGCCGAGCGATACATGAATTTTGCAGGCCTCAATAAAAAAAAATGCTCCTTCCACAAAGAAGTTAGAGTTGATCCTTCCATACTGAAGTCTAAGCTACCCCTTCCACAGAAGTCAGAGTTGTCATAAGCTCATTCCACAGAGAAGCCAGAGTCGCTCCTTCCCCAAAGAAGTTAGACGCGAATTACCATACGCTCCTTCCACAGAGAAGTCACAGCCGCCCCTTCCATAATGAAGCCAGAACTTCCATTTCTACAGAGAAGTAGAGTTACATTCAATTGTGTTGCTCTCCTCTCAAAAAAAATATGGGTGGGTGGGTGGAGTGGGGGGGGGGGGGAGGCGAGCGGACTAGTAATACGAGCTCAAATATAAAATATCAAAATTCAATGGACACAAAGTGCTTTCATAACAAAACGTCCGTACTTATATGCTGAGTTCACAACCCTTTGTGCAAAAATACACAAACATTTATCATACATAACATCAACGATTTACGACCTAAGTACATGATTTATATATTCGATAAAGCAAGATTATTACTAGTCGAGATTGAAACCCAATTGCCATCTTAAAAGAATTTCATTCATACAGAACCTTAAATTACTAAAACCAACTGCTTCTTATAAACTTTTCAACACTGGGGATTGAATGCCAAAGCATGCCTTGGAAATTGAAAACTCAAATTAACTTGGGAAAACACGATAGCGCGTTATCACCACCAAATTTCTCAACCTTTAACTTGTATGCCTTGGAAATTGTGAGTACGTTAAACATTAAAACAATCGGGTATGATTTAATCGAACTGATGCAAAATCTATTCGCTTTGATTTATGGGGACTATATTATAGACTCGCTAATTGTATCAGAGTTTTCTGCTTTAATCACATATTGTGCTAAGGATACCCCGCCCCTACTTGCGTAAATCTAGTTAATTCGTATTTAAACGATATATATGTCTTAAGTAATATTTTATCAACTGCTATGATCGTTGACAAGACTAGGCCTCCTCGACAGTCAGAGGACTAATGTTAATACCTGAAAAATGATTATCCATTGATAAGGGGAGTCACCTCTATTAGCTGGGCTTGAAACCATGATTATCTATAGACTCGGGGACTAAGCCCAAAGCTCTTATAAGAGATACCCATATAAATACAAGGATAAAAAAGGAATAAAGGGGAAATTAAGGATAGGATTGGGAATGGCACATTGATAATACTAGGGGATTTGAGAGGATATATGTTAGAAGGGGGTAAAGAATAAAAGTATATAAAAAGGAATAAGGATAGTACTCAAAAGGGGACTTTTTTCTCTCTCTTTGGGTTCTCTCTCTTGGGGAATTGAGTGTGTTTTGGATAGGACTAGGCTCTCACCCTACTATCACTTTTCACCCTAAAATAATAAACATGTGAATTAAGCATTTATCAGTAATCAACTATCTTCACAAGAATATCAATCTAGATCAAAGTCTAAGATGAATTCTTGTGGCAAACTTACAAACAGGATTTCAATCGATAAGAGTTATACTCAATCGTGTTTGAATTTTTCATTCGAATCTGGATTTGATCATTAATTCTTGAATGGCCTTATATCAGAAGAGAAGGACCTTATAATAGACAAGAATTACAAACAGAACAAATACATATACATGTTACGAAACTATTTCTTTGAAGATAGGTGAACATGTGCTTCATGAATCCCAAATAAAGTCTTTTAAATTCGTACCTTAGATCTCGAAGATCCTTAAGTGTTTGGAGGACAAACTTTGAACTAAGATACACAAGTGTGTGGGGACTTAGTTTTAAGTGTTGCTTATATCTCCAATTTATGGTAATCGATCAAGGTTGTGTAGCTTAAGATGTAAGCAACTAATTTCTTGCAACCCAAGTTAATTCTCAATTGCTAAATCTAAATCGTTTCCTAAAATATAGAAATATGTTTCTTTAGTTAGAGTTAGACTTGCATTGTGGTTCTTTCCATCGTTTGAAATAATAGACAATTGTTAGTTCAAGTAACTTCTATGAAAAAACTTACTGCCAAACTTCAAACTATCAAGAATAGACAATCTGCACACAAAGTAGCAATTGTTCAAATGTCCCAAGGTTAGTAGAAGTTTCTCTAGAATAGGTTACCTTGAACATGTTACCTTTTCCACTTCGCAACCAGATCGAACTGACACGGGATGGACCCAACACCATCCTGCTATAATATTAGGCAGCAATGAGAACCACACTTTAAATAGAGACTGAACAGTTTAGGAATAAGTGTGGTACACTTTATTGATCAACCTGGCAGAGGCTGCATAAATCAAACGACACCTCTGTTGGAGTTAATATCTACTCCAACCTAAAACTTAAGCTATGGGATCATCTTTTAAGATGAAACAGGGGAAAATCTTAACCTAGCATTTTAATTTCATTGGACATTTAGTTCTTGAGCATCTGGATGCACGAATATATAGCCCGTTTATTTTCTGTTAGTGACGAGGTGTAATCCCTGAGTGGTGGTATACCCCGTAGTTGACATTCAATTGAAGTAAGTGGTAGCTAGTAACTACTCTACCGGAGCTCGCCAAAATTATACTGCCAAGCACAAAACTGTTGTCCAGACTTGAGTGCAACTCCCACCTTACACTCACATTCACTTTTCTTGTTCTTCTATTAGTAGTCTTTGCTCATGTCATGTGAACGAATGTGAACGTGAATTTGAACTGGTTGTATGTGCGGTTTTTTCTTCTAAGCCCATTAAAGAGGGGTTCAAACTTCACCTCTTAGGAGGGAGCCAACTTCCGAATTACTCGAGCAGAGTATGCGTCTGCCAGAGTTGGAGATTTGTAACAATAACAACTACAGGAATAACAATTGAATGAGAAGCCACGTAACAAAGTGAGAGACTACTAAGTGATTTTGATACGTGTGATGTGCACACACGATATAGAAGTGTCTGTGATGAGGATATACACCAAAACCCAAATAACGATCGGTCTATAAAGCGAATGTACAAAGATATGTAGTTACGACAGGAACAAACACACGAGGGATCAAGTCCCAGAAAAAGGAAGTGAAGCGGGGAAGACAATACGATCCATCATAGTATGGTTATGTTTAATGGGCCTAAAGCAACTTCTGTAATCGAGATGGGTGCCACAGCTGCTAATATGCGCATACTTCCCAAAGAATCATTGTATTTGGACATCACCCACTTATTGTAAAAAAAATTTGTTTGCTCCAAATTCATCTTGCCAAATCGGCTAGGTTTTAATATTTAAACCTAGCCGAATATTTTTTATATAACAACACATAAATATAACCAGTTAGGTCAGAAAATATCGATTATATTATTTAGATTATATTTTGGTGTTGAATTTTAACTTATAAATTTAGTTTGAAGAATGAATTTTAGATTTTGTCGTTATATTTTTGTGCCATAATTTTTTTAAATCGACTAGGTATTCTTCAAATTTCCTAGCCGATTTTGATCTAGATACTCAACACAAACCAAAATCATCTAGTAGTTTTTCAGATTTCTTAGTAGATTTTTGCTCAAGGTCTAGGTCTAATTTTCACGAATTCAAGCAATCAAAATATCATTCTAACTCATTAACTAGTATACATAAGATTTTCAGTATTATAATCTTCATTTTCTTTGTTAGATTCTTCATTTATCTCGTAAGAATTTTAGTTTTGAGGTTAAGATTAAATTTGAGTTAAAATATTTTCATCATCTAAAAATAATTCATATCCGGATTGTTAGTAATATTTACGTAGTTTTTTTTTACTTTGTGAGATAAAGATTCACCTATTTCTAACTTGTTGCTTGAATCACTCATTTTAATTACAAGAATCTCAAAAATTAGGTTTTTCTTAAGTTTTACTAAAAATTTGCTCTTCAATACTAATCATTAGCCCCTAATAATATATGGCATTTTAGGTATTAACAGAAGTACATAAATAAGGGCCTATGAGGTTTAATTCAAGGTAAACTTAATTTTTGTTTTTCTTGTAATCCCTAAAAAATAGTTTTTTTTCTTCCAAACATCCATCTGATCCAGGGATTACTAAACTTTATAGTCTGAGGTCCATTCCATGTACCAACGGTGACTTATCGTATTGGGTGCCTTTAAAATTCATAAGATTTGTACTTATTCGAGGTGTACTAACTTTATCCAAATCTAATACCTTTGTTAGTAAGCTGTTTTAGGCGCTGCTTGTTTTTTTAGGGGTTTGTTAGGATATACACAACTAGGATAGTTGGAAAAGAGGTGTTTCACTAGTTGTCAAAAGACTAAGTTATCTTTTTTCTTTCAAAATTACTTTACCATTACGTTATACAAAATCTAATTTACTTCAAAATTACTAAATTACCTTTTATTTACGCGTTTTGTTTGCCAATACGGGATGGGGTGGGGGAAGGGGGGTCCAGAGAGGGTGGCAATCCCTCTAAGTTGCGATCAAAATCGGTACTTATATATCGGTTAAATAACACATACTCAAAATCGGTTTGACATCGTGAAAATATGGTAAAATCATATTCAAAACTCTTAATAGTCTAGGTTGAGTATATCACACAGCCAATTCTCCACAATTGGTTGGGAATTGAAGAAGATAGGGTCACTTCTAGGTTTTTAAATATTCGATAAAAATCGACAAAGACGTTGAAGAAAACCTAGCCAAGTTTTAAAATCTAATTTGACGCAAAAATTGCAGTAGAAGGTATAACATTTGACATAAATGATTGTAGTACTTTTTGGACATAAAACTATAATCAGCTCAATTGAGTGTTTACACCTAGGTAATTCTGGCGCGATTCAGGTACTTGAACACTTATTACAAGCTTGAAGAACCATAATTGACTATGTATTATTTTCGACCTGACCAATTTTGGTACTTCAAAATTCAATCTATTATAATCCGCTAGATTTTAATTATAAACCTAGATAATTGTAATTGTATTCTTCATTATTGAGAAAAAAAACCACTCAAAATTGACTAGGTTTATAATCAAAACCTAATTAATCCAAGTTTTTTACAAAAATTATTAATTTTTTTCATGTATTCGGGTAGCTTATACCTTTGCCAACCTAGCTGATTTTAAAGGGTTATTTGTCATTTAGTTAGTTGAATGGAAAGGCCAAAAGAATCTGTTACGCTTGAAGTCGGGCCATAAGAATCTGTTACGTTTGATAATAAGGAAGTTAAGTTTTAAAAACATAAAGGGTGGGACTCAGCTCCATTTTTTCTGTCTTACCAAAAAGAATATAAGAATATTGCAAATAAAGATGCTAAGATATATGACCTCATTCAAAATGGTAAATGGCACATATAGATGAAAAAAAAAACCTATAATTTGTAAGTATCAAAAATTCGCTCCAACACGTGGCTGCAACGACAGTAAAGCTCAGCATTCCCGCTACCTATGATATCCCGCTACACAAGTTCGGACCGTACTCAAAGTCCGGTGCACAGCCAAGTCCGTAACAAGGACCGTACTCAAAGTCCGGAGCACAGCTAGTCCATAGCATGGACCGCACCAGTCCCGAAACAAGACCGATACAATTATTCCCGCAACAAAGCTCAGGATCGCAGCAAGGTCCGAAACATGGATCGCACCGATCCCGCAGCAAGTTCACTTTCATTTCCCGCTACCAAGCCCGATACAGGGAATGAAAGCTATCAAGCCAGATCCGGGAGCCAAATCCGCGACCCATTCCCGCAAGCCAAGCAGACTAACCCAGACCGTTTAAGGGATAGCTGGATAAGAAGATGAGGTCGACAAGTGGACGGAGAGGGAGAGGCCACGTGGAAGCATTTGAGAGTGAGAGGGGGACAGATGGACACGGTTGAAGATGCCACATCATTTGGAGCTTTTTTACTTCCATTTATAAGGAAATGGAGGAGAACAGAGGGGGGGATGCTTGGGCTCTGAAACTTCTCTCACGAAAAACACCAGAGCTCCAATGGAGATTTTTGTATCTGTAACCCATAAACTGATCAATAATAACCCTTCAATTTCAGTACCCGTGGATGTAGGCTATTCATAGCCGAACCACGTTAAATTGCTGTGTTCAATTT
>JAJJMC010000028.1:0-11208 GCA_023531435.1 Papaver californicum | reverse complement strand
AATCGAACCTCTCTTTTTACCACTATATAAAACCACATCACATATCCATATGTGGTGGTGCTTTTATCCACTGGGGGTGCCCTTATCCATATGAGGGGTGCCTTTAACACATCAGAGGCAGACACAACCACCATTCATCTTCAATATCAATGGCAGCAACATCAACTTTATTTCTGATTTCTCGTCAAAAAAAGTTTTTCCAAATCCTTTATTACTTTGAATTACAGCTCTGTATCCTTGTCAACTTGTAAAATCTCGACTAAACCCTTCGTATACAACCCATCAGATCAAGGTTAGCAGCGAGGAGAACTTGAGTGTAGAGAATTAACACATGAAACGAAGAAGACTCGACCTAGCTAGGTTTTGAGCTGAATTGGAAATGAATTGTTAACTGGACTCAGTGGACTCAGTGGCTGCCCAAATGACATGAGAAATGAAAAACATGTAAATGTTAACAATAAAGCTAACCACTATGGCCTCCAGATTCAAGATTCACAAGCTAATAACCGTCACCTAATCCTGTGATTCAAGCTAGTGTTCAAGCATTTGGTTAAACTTGAACTTGAATCAACCCTGGTGCATCCAATGGTTTGGTAAGTGAAATGGTGGAAAATAAAATATTCCTTAAAAAATATTCTGATTTGTGCCTTACCATTTGGCGCATCTGTTTTGCACACAATCATTTGGCGCACCAGAAAAAAACTTGTTTGACCTTCTTTTCCCTATATTTCCCTTACACTACTCTACAATGTTTGTTATTTTAGTCATGTCTTCTCACACTCTTTTTACACCGATGCTCCGGGGTTATTATTTATAGTAAAAATGATTAAACTTTTTGGCATTAATTAATTAATTGATATTAACTAGTAACTGTCTGGAAAGAGATCAATTTTTTAAATTTAATAACTTAGATTATATATGCCTATTCGAGTATTGTGTTCATGACACTTTTTAAGAGAAAAATTACGAATGAGTTTGAACTCTAAAAGGAATTACATAGGTTTTTTAAACTTAAAACTTATTTCTCCATAGTGGTTGGAGAGGTTGTAGCTGAACCTTTATTTTCTTTCTTTTTTTCCTCGAGTATTTTAGAAAACTTGATTATTTTTTTTGCAGTAGCAACAAACAAGAACTCTGTCATAACCATTCTCACTGTCACCTTGGTGCATAACTTTTACTATTTCAATGCAACCTCGAACACGACAATTTGACCCATCCCATGAAAAATCTCCGGACCAATGATTTTTTTCAACACAGGCGAAACAAGAGAAATTAGTTAGAAATTGAACAGATGAACCCGCAACAAGGTTGGTGTCTTCAATTAGTAAATCTATCCATTCACATGCTCTACAATCTGGTTTTTGACATTTGACGGACAACCTCCCTGCATTGTTCTTTGTATCCGACTCAAATATCTTGCGCCTGCCGTTGCAATTTAGTCTTGAACATTGAGAGTACATAAATGGACAAAGGGCGGTCATGTGGTTTCAAGATTGACATATGTCGCATTTGATGATCTTGGAACACTGAAACAACAAAAGCAAAAAAACTTAAAAAGGAAATATCATCAAAAGAAAAATAATCTTGATAAGTAATTAGAAGAAAGAAGAGGAACCTAAGAACATTCCATGTTGCTTATAATTTTTTTTTTGAAAAATGTATTAAATTGTGTTGTTTTATAGTACAAAAAATAACCGTTGTGGGTTATATTAAATTAGAACAACTAAATTTTTTTGAAAAAATAACCGTTGTGGATTTTATTAAATTTTGTTTACACTTCTCTCACACTAATTATTTGAACTAGATTTAATATGCACGTGTGAACTAATTGATTTTTGGTTTTCTTTTAAGAAAAACATAAGTTAAATAATGACTTTCATTCATTAAAATTCCAACATAGAATTATAATGTTTTTTTCTTTCAAATTCAACTAATTAAATCATGAAATAAAATTACTTCTACAAAATAACATTTAAATAACTTAAACTTAAAAATTAGAAATAACTTAAACCTAACAAACTAAAACTAGAAATAACATTCAAATTACTTAAACTTAAGACATGTAACTTGTTGGTAATTTATTGAAGTGGAGGGTGGCCATAACGAATCAAAATCTCATTTTTCATTCCTTTGATGACATGTTGTTCCCATTCATGCAATGTATTCAATTCAATTTGTAGTAACTTCAAGTCGGTTTCTCGTTGTTGGCTTCTGGCTAAAAGGTCATTGCTGTCACTTAACTTCTTAAGTTTCTCGGAATCTTCATCAAACTTGGTCATCCTTAGTTGACTTTCATCATTAAGAAATTATAACACCTCCTTCAATCCTTTATTTCTTGTTAAAGCCTCGCGAGCCAACCGTTTACACACATCTCTACCTAGACCCTCTCGTCTTTATTGACAAAAAAATGGTTTTCTTCAGGACCCAGTAGAAGTAGGACCAGGAATTGATTGTGAACCTTCGTTTGTAGTAATATTATAATCATCACCCTCTACATTATGTTGGTTTGAGATGCTTAACTTTGTTCAGTTGGTGGTTCATGATCAACAATCTCTGGATTGAAATCTACATGATACGTCTTCAAAATTTGGATAACTCTGTCATGTCTCCAAGCCTTTCCATCCATTGGGTCTTCTCCGTACATATTTTTTACCTTCACGGTACTGTAAAAAAAAAATATTGTTAATGCTAGGTGGTAGTTACAATTAAAGTAATTTTTTTTGTTATACTACTTACATAATATGGTTCCCCCAAACCACTAGGCTTGTTCCAAAAATAAGCCCGTACACAAAAAACATATCTCTTAACTTCTTTTTTTAACATGGTAACTCTTTGTTGCAATGCCTTTGTTGTTCGGTTGGTATCCCTTTCATGTTACTAAGTACTCGGCTCTAATTCGGGTCCAAAACTCTTTTGATTGTTAATCTTTACCTACAATTGCATCCGAAGTAATCGTTACAAAAGCATTGATTAGTGCTACATCTTCATCTCTACTAAAGATTTCCCTCATGTTTTCCAAAAGCAAACAAAGTTTTATTAACTAAAAAGGGAGAAGAGAATGAAAATCAAGAGATTGGTGTGTTTGTTGAATGAAAACTAGTTTAAATTTATAGAATTTTCATAAAATATAGTTGTTGGGTTTTCAAACGGCTAGAAGATATCATCCGTAGGATGGAGAGAGACATTAGAGATCCATTGGTGATCCATCATTTGAATGTGTTCTTGAGGGAAGGTTGAAGAAAGAAAAGAGAATGAGGGGATTGAGTTCTCTGTTGAGTTTTTAGGGCATTTCCTTTGCGGCAAACGATTGGGCTTAAGACTTTGGTTGACTGATCATGCGCCCAATCGTTTGACGCAAACAACATCTTTTCCTTTGTGACAAATGATTGGGCGCATTGCGACATTCTGTTCGGCACAACAACGGAATAGCCGTAGTGGTTAGAAGTTGAATCAATCTGACGTGGTAGAGAAGTTGAGTCTCGAATCTGATGGCCATAGTGGTTAGCCTAATGGATGTTAGGAGAGTTGACGGTTTGACCAAAAATACTTAGTTAGACTAACGGATCAACGACCCAATTATAAAATTGGATAAACTTAGGACCTAAAATCCTCTATATACCAAAATCTATTACTCAAACACTAATTTACTCTTTAGTCATCATATACTGGGTCTCCTTTCATGTAAAAGTAAACAAGCTACAATTTCATGGAAGCTACTAACAAAGGAGGAACCTATCTAAGAAGTCAAACGTCCAAGTAAAAATATAATTAAGAGACTACCTCAGATAAGCTTTCCCTCAAAATTCAAACAAATATGAAGTCTGACGCTGACATTATCTCTGTTTCATCCTTTCATGACTCTCTATGATATATTAATTAAATTGGATCATGTAAGAATCATATCCACCACCACCACCACCAATGGCAATGGGAAGCAATCAAGCATTACGAAACAATTCTATTGTTGTAATCTCACCTCAATACTGCGCACCATATATATCAAGTAGATCTTCATATTGCCAAGAAAGTAAAGAAAATAACAGAAGGTAGGCAGTTGGGAGTTTTTGACATTTATGGCAATAACATCTTCACAGTCAAAAGTAAGTTTTTCAGTAATCGCCTTATCCTTGTTAATGCTGCCAGAATCCCTGTGGTATCCCTAAAACCAAAGGTCAGTCAATTCCAAATTGAATCGTCTCTAACTTTATCCATGATTCCATCTCATTAGTTATTATTATGATTTTTATTGTTTTTCTCATTGATATATTGTTTTATTCAGAGATTTACTTTACATGATAGATGGAAAGTATATAGAGGAGATAGCTCAAACTCAAATAATCTGTTGTTTAGCGTCAAGAGATCTAAGTTTCTACAATTCAAAACTCGATTGGATGTGTTCTTATCATCTAACAAAGCCGAAGATGTCTGTGATTTTAAGATTAAGCAAAACTATAGTCAGAAATCTTGTTTCATTTACCAGGGGAATTCAAATAACAACCTTATTGCCGAGGTAATGATTCACTAATCCTTTTTATAGACCTTAGCTACTATGACTTGTACTAATTTGCTGGTTGTATATGTTGTTGAAGATGCACAAAAACAAGAACAAGACTGTCCCAGTTCATGGGAAGGACAAATTTTTAGCCACTGTTTACCCAAATGTTGATTATGCATTTGTTATTGCTCTACGTGTGATTCTCAATGAGATTAATAAGCCTAGTAGCAGCGGTGATGTTGGTTTCACAGGCGGCAATGGTGGAGGCGGTTGCGGTTGTGGATGTGGTGGCTGATGTGGAAGTGGATGTTAAACTCAATTATGAAATAATTAAGAGACTACCTCAGATAAGCTTTCCCTCAAAATTCAAACAAATATGAAATCTGACGCTGACATTATCTCTGTTTCATCCTTTCATGACTCTCTATGATATATTAATTAATTTGGATTATGTTAAATACACATTTGTTGTTAAATATTCTCTCTGCCCAGTAAAAAAGATACTATCATTCTTATTGAGATCGGATGGAGTATCTTATTTAAATGTTTCAATGTAGTAAGAGTTTCTTCCCAAATTTACCAATATCATGATCATTTAAGAGTTTCAAACTGAGTTATAGCCTCTAGGTAGGTTCTGTTATACGCAAGCAAATTCAACAGCTGATGCCTACAAAATATTAGACAACCAGATAAGTTGACAAGAAAAGTCAAGACACGTTTCCTTGTTGCAATAATCTACCATGATAGATAGAGCATATGCTTTGCGTAGTGCGTGCCATATGCTCGCAATTCCAAGTAATTGGCGTACCATTCAAGGATTTTTAGCAAACTCTTTGTAAACAATTTCTGGGAAACTACAGCCCCTACAGTCAAGATGGTACCTTACAAATTAAGAAGTCAAACCCAGTACTGTAATCTTTTAGACTGACATAGATCTTTGTTTAATCCTTTCGCAATCTCTCTATGATCTGTTTATATGCATCTTGCGGATGGTTCTAGTTCATTCCTATAACAAGATGGACCGACTATTAAATCTTGGGTGGAAGTTTCTTTTACCTATTTCTTTACGTAATCCACCACCACCATCTCCAATGGCAAGCAATATTCAAGCATTGCAAAAGAATTCTATCGTTGTAATCTCACCTCAATACTGCGCATCATATCAAGTAGATCTTCATATCGCCAAGAAAGTTAAGAAAATAACAGAAGGTAGGCAGTTGGGAGTTTTTGATATTTATGGCAATAACATCTTCACAGTCAGAAGTAAGTTTTCCAGCAATCGCCTTATCCTTGTTAATGCTGCCAGGATCCCTGTGGTATCTCTAAAACCAAAGGTCAGTCAATTCCAATTTGAATCGTGTCTAACTCTATCCATGATTCCATCTCATTAGTTATCAGGGAAAATACGAGAAATTCCCTAAAATGGGGGTCATCTTGGAGAAATACTCCGGATTTTTAAATTTTGGAAAAATATCATAATCTATTAGTATTTCCGTTAAACGTACGCGTGCGAGTTGTCACGTGTCAAAATTTGGGTGTTTTGACATGTTTATATTGAAACTCGTTTGTAAAAATTGGGGGTTTATTGTTTGAAATTGATTTTTTTTTTAAAATTGATAAAGAAATTTCAGATATTGACATGTATATCAGGGATAAAATGGATAGGAATGTTATACTCAACGAAAATACTAACAGATTAGAATATTTTTCTAAATTTAAAAAATCCGAGACATTTTTTCAAGATGATCCTCATTTTAGGGCATTTTTTAAAATCTCCCTAGTAATTATTATTGTTTTTATTGTTTTTTTCATTGATATATTATTTTTTTCAGAGATTTACTTTACATGATACATGGAAAGTATATAGAGGAGATAGCTCAAACTCAAAAATGCTGTTGTTTAGTGTCAAGAGATCTAAGTTGCTAGAATTCAAGACTCGATTGGATGTGTTCTTAGCATCTAACAAAGCCGAAGATGTCTGTGATTTTAAGATTAACTATAGTCAGAAATCTTGTTTCATTTACCAGGGGAATTCAAATAACAACCTTATTGCCGAGGTAATGATTCACTCATCCTTTTTATAGACCTTAGCTACTATGACTTGTACTGATTTGCTGGTTGTATATGTTGTTGTAGATGCACAAAAACAAGAACAAGACTGTCCCAGTTCATGGGAAGGACAGATTTTTAGCCACTGTTTACCCAAATGTTGATTATGCATTTGTTATTGCTCTACGTGTGATTCTCAATGAGATTAATAAGCCTAGTAGCAGCGGTGATGTTGGTTCCACAGGCGGCGATGGTGGAGGCGGTTGCTGTGGTGGTTGTGGTGGATGTGGTGGCTGATGTGGAAGTGGATGTTAAACTCAATTATTTTGATTTATGTATATGATTTTTGATCGGTAAACTTGTGGGGTTAGACGTTCTAAATCCCCCAACTAGAATTTATTGATCTTTTCTCCAACAACTTAATGGAAGTAATTGAAGATTGTATGTACCAAATCAACCATTAATCTATAAGGAAATAGGTAAACGAAGTCAAGCAGTAGGTGCCTTCCAACATTATTTCCATCGGATATATACGAAGGCTGACACTGACATTATCATTGTTTTATCCTTTTGACTATATCTATGATCTCTCTATATATGGATGGGTTAGCTATATCTATCAAGTCAAATTGAGTTTTATCCACCACCAATGGCAATGGCAAGCAATCAAGCATTACCGAACGATTCTATCGTCGTAATCTCACCTCAATAGTGCACACCATATCAAGTAGATCTTTATATTGCCAAGAAAGTGAAGAAAATAACAGAAGGTAGGCACTTAGGAGCTTTTGATATCAATGACAACAACATTTTTAAAGTCAAACCCAGTGGTTTTTTCAGCAGTCGCCTTATCCTTGTTGATACTGCCGGAGTGCCTGTCGTTTCTCTGAAACCAGTGGTCTGTCAATAACTATGATGGAGTTTTAATTTCTATATCTCATCTCATTAGTTTTTGTATCTTTTTCATGTTTTTCTGAATACTGATATTGTTTTTGTGATTTTTTTTCAGACTTTTTCTCCAAATGATAGGTGGAAAGTATATAGAGGAGATAGCACAGACTCAAAAGATCTGTTGTTTAGTGTAAAGAAATCTCAAAATCTAATTAAATATAAGACTCAATTGGATGTGTTCTTAGCATCTAACAAAACTGAAGAGGTATGTGATTTTAAGATTAGCCAAACCTATAGTGAGAATTCTTGTTCCATCTATCGAGGGGATTCAGAAAACATCATTGCTGAGGTAATTAAGAATTCAATCATTTCTATTTACATGGAGTATCTTAATTATTAACTAGGTCTACGTCTTACTAGATGGCCGTTTACACGATGGTGGCCGATCGAAAATTTGAACGAACTCGATTTATTTCGGTCGTTCTTCTATAGGGTTGCCAGAGCTGTTAGTCACGCTTTTAGCCACGCTTTTCTAACAAAAAATCCATTTCGATCAAATTGGTCCCCATTTGACAATTATTATTCAAAATTCGTATGAATTCGATACGAACTAATTTATTTAACTATAATCCTTGTATTTCCTGATGTTTATCATTTCACCGTTCCTTACTGATTTTGTGTTACGTCACAGTTTTTTTTTTAATTATGTTTTATACCACGGTTTTTTAATTTTATTTTAATCTGAGAGAATTAAAGACGAAATTGAACTGTTTAGACCGATATAATGGAGTTTAGCAATAATTTGGGATTTTCATACTATGATTATCAAATCAATTTTGAAAAAAAAATTGTTCACGCCACTGTTTTTTAATTTTAAAGAATTGAAGAACAATTCTATCGGTTTATACCGGAGTTTAACAACAATCGGGGATGGGCAATCTTTGATTATCAAACCAATTTTAAAAAAGAACAATTTATTACCTTCTAATGTGATCGACTCAGGATGAAATTGGTTTTTTATTTATATAATAGCCAAAAGCATGACTGGCAACATACAACCAAGTCACCATATAAAAAATTCCCTTCCAACGTCGGATTACATTGAGTCACGACATGTAAGGATTCCATTCAGTTGTCCAATAATTAATCCCACGGGTTTTGACGTTGTAGATGCACAAAAACAAAACTGTCCGAGATAAAGTTCATGGGAAAGACATATACTCAGTCACTATCTACCCGAACGTCGATTATGCTTTTGTTATTGCTATGCGTGTGGTTCTTAATGAAACTAATACGTCTAGAAGCAACGGCACCGATGGTTATATATTAGGCGGTGATCATGGAGGCGGTTGCGGAGGCGCCGGTTGCGGTGGTGGATGTGGTGGCTGATGCGGAAGTATATGTACTCATTTATTATGTTTTGCCATTAAATTTTTCGGTGTTGATGTCCATACTCAAAGTCAAATCTTACCTATCGACTTGTATTAGAGTAACGTCGCATATATTTTAATATTGTATGATGTTCTAAAATTAGTAAGAACAATTTTAGTGGGCATTGGTATTTTTGTCAATATGTTAAACCACGTGGTTTGTCGAATTTAATTTTGGACAATGGGAGAATCGGTAAATTAACTAAGTGGATCAAATTTTTATATAAACAAGTATTTTCTTTAATTGGTGGATCCATCTTTTATATAAATAAATAATTTTTTAATATGGGGGACCAGTTTTTTTTTTTTAAAATCAAAATCTATATATATATTTATATATATATAATAAATTAAAATAATTAATTTAACTGTATTTTAAATAAAAAAATATTTCACTCGGTGCATGAAAAGCCATTCGGCTCACCAAGGGCCGATGCTCGGTGCAATATGAGCCGAGCGGCTCAACATGATTCGATCGTCTCCAATAAATACAATCGACTTAACTAACGTTTTAATGGGCAAATCCCTATAAATACCCATTTGTCAATCCATTTTTTGGGTTTTTCCATCGGGATGGTAATTGACAAATTAACCAATATACCCACCCCACTGTTTTTCCCTAATAATTTTTTATGGTTGAATATGTCACTAATTTGGAGGTGCAATGTTTTAGAAACGAATACCTGTTCCTATAGGTTGTGTGACGATTTTTCCTTCACTAATTTGGAACAAATATAAGTGTTGCATATTCAATGACTCAAATCTCCGCAACAATTATAAGCGTTGCTAATGGTTGATTACCTTTTTTCCCCTGAAGCATGTTGAAAACTTAATTACCTGACCTCTTTTTCTTTTCATTTATTTTTTTTTATATGGGGATATATTTGTGAAAATATAGTATATAGTAAGGATTAATACAGAAAAATGTGTTTGATCTGGGATTCCGAATATAAGGGGTTCTCCATAAAATGCTTAAAATGTTCAAATTATCACAAGTTCACAACTTTGTTGGAATGATATGCAATGTGAACCATGGATGGTAGCTGCTAATCATAAAGGTATTGCTAATTAAATTTACAGGTACAACAGATAATTGATTTTAATTAATTTGATTATTCAACATAATACTAGTATTAAAATTTTAGCAGAGATGTGGAGCTGATCAACATCAGATATTTTAATGGCTAATCAAAATTAGACAATAAATGAGTGTCATAATTGAGTTAGTATCAATCCCAACTCCACCACCACCCCATCCGCCGCCTCCATCACCACCCCCACCATTACCGCCAGCGCCACCGTCAGCGCCTCTCCTACTCTTAGGCTTATTAATCTCATCAAAAACCACACGCATGGCGATGACAAATGCATAATCAATGTTCGGGTAGACAGTAACCGAAATGTATCCTTCCCGTGAACTTTATCTCGGACAGCCTTGTTCTTGTGCATCTACAGTAACATAAACCAACAAATTATTAGTATAAGAAAACATCATGGTATATAAGATATATGCAAAAAAAAAAAAAAACGTGTTTGGATATCAGAAGCGGAAGCATTAAAGAAACACAAGTCAAAAATAAAATATTTTGTTTTATAAGAAGTTAACTATTTTAGCTTATAGAATTTATTCCAAACTATATACCCAAACTAATTTCTCATCCTTTTTACTTCTAGAAATTAAAAAAAAAACATTTTAAATAATATCCAAACATACTATAAATAAATTATTACCTCAGTAATAAAATAATCAGAATCCCCTCGATAGATGACGAAAGACCTGTCATTGTAGATTTCTTTAATCTTAAAATCACAGACATCCCAAACCTCTTTCTTATCTTTTGTCCCATGGAATATATGCGGTAAAAAGAGAGAAAAGAAAACTAAGTAAGTTGGTCCACCTAAGATTGCATAGCCAAAGAGTTGTTTTGCCAATGACGGATTTCTCGCCACAGACTGAATTAAAGAACTAAAAACGCGGCTGTGTTAGATGCTAAGAACACATCCAAGTTAGTCTTATTGATTTGAGAAAACTTAGATTCATGTGTTAGAATTAAAAATGAATTTATTGCTTATTTACGAAAAAATATTTTGTTACAAAAAATTATCTTGATGGGACCAAAGGGTCACTAGCCTATATTGTGTGTGGAAATAAAAAATCCATTTTTCACTTCTATGTGAATGAGAAACCTTTGGTTTGTCCCGCATGGGATAAACCAAGGATGAAGTCTATCGAATTACTAAGAAAGTTACTTCTAAGGGAAAAACGTGTGGATTGGATATAGACTAAGGGAATGGGTGATGTGATTTTAGAAGTGGTAAATAAAGGTTCGATTCTCGAACTTG
>JAJJMC010000022.1:12000-34273 GCA_023531435.1 Papaver californicum | reverse complement strand
CTTAATAGAAACTAAGGTACAATTTAGACACTAAAATGTGTCTATCAGGAACCCAAATTGATAAAAAAGGCACCCATGCATTGTTAAAGAACCCATCACTTCCATTTCAAAATTAAGTTTTGGCGGGAATATATCTTTCTCGATCTGAGAATTCTTTGAACGAGATATGGAAAAGAAATGTTAAGAGTTTTAAGACAAGATTATTATCTTGACTTATATATAGGTGTTTAACAAGTGTAGGAATCGATTAAGACCAACCAAATCAAAACATAATCGAAGCACATATTCTCGGAAAGAAAAACATGGAAGAAAATTATTTCTTGTTGAACTTTCTTATTTGACTGAAGTTTGTTGTTATAATTTTTGATATCTTTTTATAACAACAAAGTGACCACAGATTATTCTCAAAGCTTGATAAGGAAACATAACGAGAAAGAAAATTCATGAGATTCTGCCATTAAAAGAATATATGATTTGAAGTATATTTGGGAGTTACTGCATGAAGATTTGGAGTGATTTTATTATTCTATCATAAATAGAGAAGTAAAGGAACAACAGAGGGAGGCTAGCTCTGCCAGATCAAAGAGAAGAAAAAAACAGTTTGAAAAAAATAGTTTTCTGCAACTCAGGCGAAGAAGGAAGAAGAAGAAAGACGCAGTTTTAAACTATTGTTAAAAACCATGATATATACTTTTGTATTCAATTGTAACAACAACGGTTTTATGAGTAGTTCCTACGACAGTTCTGATCTTTAATACACAACACAACAGTCCTTTATTCAACTGCGCATAAAATGAGTCGTTGATTCATAAAAACTCTTTGTAAGAAATTTTTAATTAATGAATACTCTGGTTAATTATTTTTCTTTCCTTATTTTTCTCCATGAGTAGCTGAATTCTTTTCTAGAGTAGAGGAGGAAGCTATTTTCTATGTGTAATTTTAATATTTAATTTCTTAGACATAGTTTATACTCTGAATTTGTGCTATTAATTGATTAGTAATTTCTTTTCTAAAATGCTTCATGTTAATTTTTCTGGATAGTCTTTAGGCTGTTGATCTTTTATAAGTGAAGAAAATTATATCTTTGTGAGATGACGAAAGTTATATAAATAATTTTAAACGTTATATGTTCTAAAACATGAGATTGGGTTCAATATTGTTTTGAGTAGTATGATAGTATTGTGTTTAGGATATTAAGTTTGAATTAACAACATCAGAAGTAGTAGAATATGAAACTCTAGATCTTTTTCTTGATTAATTAATTTGTATAGTTATTTTATTTAATTAAATTCGTAAAAATCATTCAAAAAAATATTTTCTTTGTTGCATATGATTTGTTTATTAACTAGAAATAATATTATCAATTCCTGTGGGAACAAACCGTGCTTGCCGCTTCTACTTTGTAGATGTCGTGCGATTACGACTATAGATTTTTTGTCTATCAATTTTTAGCACCGCTACCGGGGATTGAGAAATATTATTTTTGGTTATTTTACAGTTATGTGCTAATTAGTTTAGGATTTTATTTTATTTTTATTTTCTCTTTTAGATTTTACTTGGGTATCTTTTTATCTTTAGTGTCCAGGTCATATTTTGCATTTAATATGGAATAAATTTTCCTATTAAACGGGTAAGTAGGATTTCCATATTTTATTTTTGAATAATTTATGTTTTTAGGTTAGTTAATATTTTAATTTATTTATTTTTAGAAACAATTTATTTTAGGAATTTGTATTATATGTATAGTTTGTTTCCTTTTTTTCTAGTTGTTTATTTTATTTTATTTCATTTAAAAAAAACACATGTACACACATCATATTGCATCTTCTGGCACCGATTATTAGGAAAACACGTGGAATAGCACACTAAACCCTGTGGGCGTTATCAGTTGAAATTCCACAAACCTTAGCCTTATACCTTTGACCAGTCTTTGAATGTAGGTATATTTTGCTAAGTTAATGATAGACACATTTTAGTGTCTAAATTGCATTAGTTTCTATTAAGTTAGTATTCGATTTTGCATATATTACGTGTTTTTATGCTTTTGTAGGTACATTTGAAGAATAAAGATTTGTGGAAAAATTGGCTCAAAAAGTGATAAAGGCACCCAAGGATAAGTGTTATTTGGCACCTAGAAGTGGATAAGGGGCACCCTCGAGTCAAATCGGGTCAAATCCGAGTCAACTCGGTCAACCCGAGTTGACCGAGTCAACTGCAGCACGGGATCGGACGGAATTGCTACTGGACACTTTGATTCACGTAATTGTTGGAATATTTTGCTCTCAAATTGATACACAAGATAGATGGGACCAATACAAGACTAAACACGTGAAGAATTAGAAGTTTACGCCGGAAACATAGCCCCAAATCCGAGTTTCGCCGGAAAAAGGGTATTATACTTTGATTCGGATTTGGATGAATTTGGGAGTGTTTTGAGGAGTTCTATTAGGTTTAGAAGACTCACAAGGATCCCTAGAGCCTATATATACCAAGAGAAGCCAAGAAGAACGAGGGGAGATATCTTAGAATTGAAGTTTCGGAGTCGCCGGAATTGTGGCCGGAATTACCCACGATCCGGCCAACTGCTGCTGCACCGGTCACCGTCGGTGACCGTGTTCTTCATCCCATCGCTGCCGAAGAAGAAGACACAACAACACTTTCAACTTTTGCTGTTCCGTTGCCTTAGCTTTCACATTTCTTCCCCCTTTTCTTTGCCTTAGCCTTTTGCAACGGCTGAACCTTGTTCTGTAACACTTATAAACGCGCTGTTCAGCTGTTGCACTATTATTCAACCTTGTAATCAATATTTTGAGCAATGAAAAGATCTTTTGAACAAGTTTTCTTCACCATGAGCTAAGTATATTTACTGGGATGATGGAGGAGGTTTTTCTTTCAATTTTATGTGGTAAGTCTATTTTTAATTAATTAATTATAATTCTTTACTTATTAAAATTGCATAGTTTCGTAATAGAAAAACGTTTTCTTTCGGTAGTGGTGTTTTTGTTTGATGGGTCATGCTGGGTTGACAACCTCTGATGTCCCATGCTTATGATTTACCTCTACTTGTTTGCATAAAACCTATGTTGGCAATATTTGAGCTTAATTTATTTAAAAGAATTACCCGATTAATCACATAAATTGTTAGAAATGACTGATTCCTGATTCCTGATTTTCCCCATATTTTCTAAAAATCATCTCTAGTTTATTTTCCTGATTTTTATTAGTTTAGATTTAGTCTATTATTTCTAAGATCATTACCTTCACAAGTTCGAGAAACGATCACCTTATTTACCACTTTCAAAACTACATCAAATAACCTGAGCTTACTATTTTAGTCGAACCTGCATTTGCACGTGCTTAAATAATCATAAAAAAAATGTCGAACTGGTATTATGAGAACCAATATAATGAATATCGACCCAAATTTCAAAATGGACATTACTCGTACTATGACCGTAGTGTAGATAGTACGTGGGACCACTACCAACCTTCTAAAGGTTATGGTTCATACCATAGTGATCCCAATTACTATTCACACGCTCACCAGTCGTACGAACGAGTATATGAGCAATACTATAATGATCATGATATGAGTTCTCCGTCTTTGGAGGATTTAATGAAGTAACTGCAACAAAACACTTCTTATGATCAAAGTCTTTCTTTAGAAGATTCGCTCAAGTGGTTGACTGAAAAGTCACGTAGGAGAGAAATATTAATGGAGGAATTTCATGAAGAGTCACATAGGTATGAGTTAGTCAAATAGTTGCCACATAATTATTCTTATGAAAGTCCATGTTTAGAAGAATCTCTTTGGCGCTTCATGGAAACTTCAAAAATTCTTGATTCTTCGTCTGATTCTTTGAATAATAAAGTCAATCAATTAGTTGAAAAAGAACAGAAGATGACAGAAAGACTTGCAGCTATAAGTACTGCTCTCAGTGAACTTATTGCACGTTTAGATGAAGAGGAATTGAAGAATAAAGGTCAGATGCTAATATTGCTCATAATGAACTTAATTGCCAATATGGTGTTTCTAATTTTACCCTTGATACATATTCAAGAGGACGAGGTTAGAATAGAAGACACTTCTTGTTCAATAAGGTTCAACCATCTTCATATTATTATGATGATGAGGATACTGTTGATGAAGAATTTGAAATCCGTAGTCATAATGACAAGGATATTGTCACAACAATTGACCTTCATGATAATAATGATGTTTTTAGTTCCAATCCTAATAATGTTGATAATTATTTACCCATTCAAGAGGAAAAGGATTTAACTAGAGATACCATTGTTATAGACGGTGAAATATTTCCTTGTTATTATGAAGATACTGATGGTTTAGATGAATGAGTTTATCCCAAGACTAGTGTTTTAAAGTACAACGATTCAGGAACAATAGTCTCAAACGAAGATGATAGACTCATAGAGAACTTAAATGTGAGTAAATGTACTCCACCTGATTACAACCTAGAAGAATTAATTGACCATTTTCCTAAATCTGAAATTAAGGAAATTGTGACTAGTTTATCCAAGGATACAAACTACTCTATGTTTAGGGAATATCATTCCCCCCTTAGTAATCCTTGGACTCTTATAAAGGTCCCTCACTTGAGATTATCTTCATGAATTGTTTCCAGAACCGGATAACAATATCCAAAATAAAATTCAGGTGTTTGAAACCCATCATCATGTTGATGTGGTTCACCTGGACCATAATACCGTAATTGACTTTGTTTTCCACCAAATACTTTTCTTTCAAATGTGGGAACATATAAATTCTTAAATTTTGGAACCAAACCTGATTATTTTAGAAAAATTTTGAAACGACACATTTTTTTTAAGAATGACCACCACTCTCATATATTCCATTGTGGTCAACTGTGTGAGTTAAATCCCATTGACTTTAAGGATCCACAATTATTTCGATTATTGCTACATGATTCGTAAGTTGTGACTAATCATTTCTTGGTCTGGATGAAGACTTTAAGCTTAGCGCTCTATGGGAGGCAACTCATATGCTTTGGGTACACGATGCTAGTAATATCTTTCCATATCTCTTTTACTTTGATCGTTTCTCTTTGTTCATGATTTCATTCATTTATCTTTAGAACATCAAGGACTATGTTCAATTTAAGTTTGGGGGTAAGGGAGGAAAAAAATGTAAAAAAATTGTTGTACCAATTTCTAACTTTTAGAGTCACGTAGTAGCCTTTTAGCTAAGTTTACATACTGATTCTCTTCAAAAAGATAGAAATTTAAAATGCTAGAGAAAACTACATCTGTGTTCTTAACCAATGAGAGAATAATTGTGGCGGACCCAACCATCCATGCTGGAGACAATTAGGTCAGAGGAAAATGCAGAAAGACAGAACTAACCAATCATTAGCGGAGACTACCCTTTTGAGTGAGGCACCATACGTTCAACTGTCCTCTTAGAGTGTTTCATCTACATAAACTACGAGTAGAATGATGAGTTAATTAACCTCGCACCATTTTCAACATTATTTTCTGTCTGAGTGCTAATTCTTATCACCATGAGGATGACATTAGAACTAGCTTCATCTTGTAGACTTAATCACAAAATTACAACTCTCTCTCAATAGAAACTCAGCATCATCAACAAGTGGAACAACATCAATTCATAAAGAAGTTGAAGACGTCCAAGGTTTACAAGCAACAAAGGAAAAGAACATTATTACATATTCAAAGTGACAAAGATAAAAGATGTAAATTTTAGAAGATTTGTGTACCAACAGTCGTGAAGATTCAAGTGCAAAAGGCATTCTCCATTGACAAGTGATGTGTTTTAGAATAGTGGTAAAAAGTGTTCGTTTCTCGAACTTGTGAAGGTAATGATTTTAGAAAATAATTGACTTAATCTAATTAAATAAAATCCAGGAATAAAGTAAAGTAAAATAAACTAGATGATATTTGGAAAATATGGAGAAAACCAGGAATCAGGAATCAGTTATTTCCAACACTTTATGTGATTAATCATGCAATTCTTTTAAATAAATTAAGCTCAAATATTGCCAAAATAGGTTTTTATGCAAACAAGCAGAGGTAAATCATAAGCATGGGACATCAGAGATTGTCAACCCAGCATGACCCATCAAACAAAAACACCACTACTGAATGAAAACCGTTTTTTTATTTCAAATCTATGCAATTTAATAAGTAAAGAATTATAAAGAAATTAAATTAAATTAGACTTACCACATAATATTGAGGGAAAAACCTCCTCCATCATCCCAGTAAATGTACTTAGCTCATGGTGAAGAAAACTTGCTCAAAAGATCTTTTCATTGCTCCAAAAAGTGTTTACAAAGGTGAAACAGATGTAACACAGCTGATTTGATACGCGTATATGCGTTACAGAAGATGGTTCAGCCGTTACAAAAGAAAATAGACAGCAGGAAAGAAGAAGGAAGACGAAATAGGAACAGCAACACTTATAAGTGTTGCAGGATCGTCTTCTCCGTTGAGCAGCAGCAGGAACAGTCGCCGGAACTTCGATGTTTGCTTCCGGCGATGATTTTTGAGCTTCTCCCCCTCTTTTTCTTGGCTTCTCTTAATATATATAGGGTGTAGGAACCCTAGGGAGTCTTCCAAACCTAATATAACTCTTAATACATATCAAAAAACTCTCACAAATCCGATTCCAAGCCGGAAACCAATTTCCCATCCAAGTTCACGATTGTGCAATATTCTCTGGCGTAAATCCCTCCAATTTGAAGTGTTTGAGTTGGTCTTGGACTCTTGTAGTCTTTTGGGTCAAATAGAATCACAAATATCCCAAAAAACACGTATATCATGTTGACAGAACTTCCTCCACGAGATGAGTTTCATTCCCGCCAAATTCGGATTTTTGAAATGTAAAGGGGGTGCCCCCAATCCAAAATGTGGGTGCCTTTAACACTTTTCGAGCCAATTTTTCCGCAAATGTTTATTTCTCAAAAATACCTACAAAGACATAAAAAGACATAATAAGTGTAAAATCGAGTACTATCGAAGCAGATATTCGGGCGCAATATAGACACAAAAATGTGTCTATGAAATACCCCCAAACTTACTATTTTGCTAGTCCTCGAGCAAACTAATAAAATAAAATCCTAATTCACTTTCGCAGGAATCGCGACTACATTTAGCATATGCAGTAAGCCGTTAAACCCCTAGGTGTCCCTAGTGGACGAGTTTTGTCTCGTGAGGGTTTACAAGAGGTATACCCACAAAACCTTTACTCTAGATTTTAGCAACTCGTGAACGATTAAGGATAGACACTAAACAAGCTATTTAGTTGGCTTACTCAATTCTTCGGCTATGGGAATCATTACCCTATATGAGTCCAATTGCGGTACACGAGTGTTTACTCAAGCGTACTAAAATTCATATATAAGACAACAGAGCTCTACTCAGGTAGTCAATCAACCACAAGACTCAGAATCTATCAAAGTTCAATCACATGAGAAGATTTTGAAGATGGACATGGAAAATGTGAAGGTGGCACGTGTTGACTAAGGTAAACGGTGTTTCCCATATCTGTCTGAAAGTCAGTGCCAGGATGAATCCTAATGGTTGAGATACATAGTCTTAATCATAATACTAATATCGACACTACTGGTATATACAAGGGTCCCAGCGATCGATTTATAAAACGATAAATATATTGACAACATGATTGGATCAAATTGAATCCAAGCACATGATTCTTATCAGCATCTTACGTGATAGTTCCCATGGATCCTGCGTTCCACGCTTACTTAGGCGACGGAGACAGGGAGAACACACACATATTGCTATCAAAGTGTCAACATTTTTTATTTTTTTATTTTTTATTTTTTTGAATAAAGCAAGAATCGGGCTTGATCTCAAACACTCTATTTCATCCTAGCGGCGATAACAATTTGATACTGGGCCCCACCAAATCACTTAGAGAAACACAAAATTGTAAAAATAAAAACAGAAAGTGATATGGTCGAGATAGAATCCGAGATGTGGTGACAACTATCATGTTATTTTCTAACACCTGAACTCTGTCCTTTTATGAATAGACCATTTAACTGGGCACACCAATTCCTATAGAAAAAGAGCTAAGTTTCTATCTACCTAGAATGGTTAGTGTCATCCTAAAGTGTTCACAAGCTTCTAAATTCTAGAGCTTTATTATTTCACTAAAAATTTTCTCCCTTACCCCCAAACTTAAATTAAACAGTGTCCTCAATGTTTCTAAAGATGAATGATTAAAAATACGAACCAGGAGAAACTGTTACCAATTCACGAAAAGGACTTAGGGAAAGATATTACCGTGTTGTAAGAGCATGGGTTACCTCCCAAGAAGTGCTAAGTTTAAAGTCTTCAGCCAGACTAGGAAAGAATTAGTCACCTCAATAAATCATATAGCAATAATCGGAACAACTGTGGGTCGTCCGAATCAAATAGTGATATCACAAATAAGAGGAAACAACAGCAGGCCAAGAAAATGAACAAACCGAGCACACCCTTATCTAGTTTTCTGTTTACAACAACTACTTCTAGTTGTGGTTCAGGTTCAGGCTGTATAAAAGGGTCTAGATAAAATATTGTCATGGGTTGGATTTCCTCATAGGCAGGATCAATAGGATCAGGTTGTAAAGTATGGAAAAACTCAACTAAGAACTTAGAAGCACATAATAATAACCTGAATAATTGTGGATCCTCAAAGTCAATCAGATTTGACCCACACAGTTGACTACTATGAAGGTGGTCATTCTTAAACAAATGTGTCGATTCTAATTTCCTAAAGTAATTAGGCTTAGTCTTAAAACTTAATAAGTGACACATTTGAAATTCTAACGTTCCCACATATGGAAGAAAATATTTTGGTGGGAAAACAAAGTCAATCTGGGTATTATCGCCTAGGTAAACCATATCGACCAGAGGATGGGTTTCTAACAACTGAACTTCTTTATGGACATGATTAGGTTCAAGAAACAGTTCTTGAAGATAATCTCTTAATATGGTAGAGGCACAAACATCAAGTCCCAAGTGAGGGACTTCTAAAAGAGTCAAAGGTAAAGCACAGGGAGGATGATAATTGATAGGTGCATAAATCATACATTTAAAGTAGTTTTTCCTGACCCTTATGTGCTATATTTGAGTGAATTATTAGGTATTTTGATTACTTTCGAAGTTTAGTCGTCTTTTCAGGTTACAGTTCAGAAACCCGCAGAATGGAGCTGTATGAGAAGAATTACCGAGGAGCCAGTGAGACTCTGCTTAATTTAGGCCTTTCACCCTCCACAGTATAGGAAATTGAATTTTATGAAGCCAACGGCGAAAGAACGAGGTCATTCTGATCTCGTATGAGGAAGATATGGGCAAAGCCACATGGTGGCAAACTAGCTTGTGATGTTAGCGCCCAGGCGCTAAGTTGGCTGAACCGTATGTGCTAATGTGCTAAGTGACGAGTTGGAGGTGCTAGAGTGGTTTGATGGGCTAGTGGCTAGCCTTGGTGGAGTAGTAGCTAGCTTGGGGAAGTCATATGGGATTAGGAAAGAGTTTGGAGTTGATATATCTTTTTGGAGTGGAATAAGGAAACTTAGCACATTTCCTAGTTTACTAGGATTGTGAAAGTGGCTAACTTAAGTTTTATAAAAAGAAATCAGGCCTTTCTCGTGGCAAGCCTTATGGAGAGGCTATAGCATATATATATAGGAGACCCAAGGGATATTTGGGGGTCAGGTTCACGTATTCAAGTTGGCTACACAAGTTGGCTACACAATTGGGCTACACAAGAGGCAGCCGAACAAGTTTGACGGCTAAGAGGAAACTCACGTGAGGCTAGAGAGTTTGCTTCTTGATAGGACATCACAAAAATACATTAAGTATACAGGAGATTGGGTTTTGGAAAGAGGATATACACGGACAGCAAAAGGGAAGAACACAACAAGAAGAAAGAAGAGAAGAGGCGTAACTTGGTGCTGCTGGCTATTTCGGCAGCTGCACTTCAGAGCAACAATTCTTCGCTATCTTTCCGGGTTTGATTATACTTTTCTTTATTGATTTCCATGGGTTTTGAGAAACCCATGATGAGCTAAACCCTCTATATTGGTTAGGGATGTAATCTGAAGTTTAAAGACATGTTTATTAATTGAATGGCGCATATCTCATGATTTCATGTTATTTTTAATATCGTTCATGTTCTACTGATTATAACGCCATGTATGATTGATTGTGTGTTTGTTTAAGTTGCAAATTGAATGAGCATGTATTGATATCTACAACTAAACTAGAGTTTTCGATCCGGAATTGTCAAAGGACTCTAGTTACAAGT
Source organism: Papaver californicum (assembly GCA_023531435.1). Taxonomy (NCBI): domain Eukaryota; kingdom Viridiplantae; phylum Streptophyta; class Magnoliopsida; order Ranunculales; family Papaveraceae; genus Papaver; species Papaver californicum. The sequence continues at coordinate 23,955 of JAJJMC010000022.1, read as the reverse complement.
AGTATAGCATATTTGTTAACAATACTTAAAATTGCCATGCAAGTATGTGTAGAAGCTTGACCTAGATTAAATCCGAGTTGCGCGATGCATCGGATTATTTAGAATAACCTCAACTCACAAAGACCATTGCTTTCGTTGGGTTAAACTTGGTGTTTACATCGAGTTATCTGGTGTTAAGAATTCAGAGAGCGGCGCGATACCCTCTCTGATGATATTAGGAGTTTTGCCGGAGTAGCCCTGCGATTGGATGCTTTAGGGTTATTGGTGTTACTAATGCATGAATGTTGAGTATGCTTTGATTGATAACATGTTGGAAAACGGATGATGAATTCTCTAACCAATGCTTTCTTTCCCTGATACACGTTTTTATTACTTGCATGATTACTTTTAGCTTAATTTAGTTTATTAAAACAACAACAAAAACCCCCTATTACTCACGTAAACTAGAGATAAATAACCAATACTTCTTCTCCCTGATTTACGTTTCTATTTACTTGCTTTATTTTAGTTTAGTTTAGTTTAAATCACAACACAACCCCCCTGTTTACTCACGTAACTGAAAATAAATCACAATCACTGCCTCTCTGTGGGAACGAACTTGTTCTTATTTGCTATACTTAAATCTATTTTGGAAGATTAAGAACTCGATTATTTTGGTTGATTAAGACACGACCAATAATCACCCCCAAACTTAGAATTTTGGATGTCTCTAGATAGACTAGTCACAATTTCCTTAATTTCTAGATCATCATATTCTCGAAAATTGTCAATTGCTTCTTCTAAGTTATAATCAAGTGGTGCATCCTCACTCATATTTAAAATCTCTACGGGTCTATCTTGGTTATCTACAACTGTTGTTTCTAAATCGTTGGACTCTAAAATAGTATTCTCAGGATAAACCCGTTCCTCTAAACCATTATCGGTTTCAAAACAAGAGAGTTCTACATCGTCTAAAAAAGTGATATCTCTAGTCAAATCCTCTTCCTTTTGAATAGGTGAATAATCACTAAATTATTTGAATTTGAACTAGAAATAACACTATCATCATGAAGCACAATTGGAGTGACAGTTTCCTGATCACTCTGCATGTATATTTCAAGTTCTTCATCAACACTATCCTCATCATCATAATAATATGAAAATGTTTGAACCTCGTCTAAATAAGTAGTCTTACCAATTCTATCCTCGTCCTCTTGAGGACGTGAATAACTATCAAGGGTAGCACTATATTGGGAATTAAGATTATATTGAGCAATATTGTTCCTTGTAGACATTTCATTCACACTTAATACAAACCTTTTTGTACTCTCAGTCAACTCCCTGAGGGATTCTTTTAGAAAATCAAATGGATCATAAGGGGTACTGGTTTGCAACTGCTCATGTGATTCTTCTAGAGGCATACTAGGTTCATGGGGAGTACTAGATTGCATCTGCTTTAGGGCATCCCTCCAAGATAACGAACTCAAATCATCATGGGGAGTACTAGATTGCAACTTCTCGTGTGATTCTTCTAGAGGCATACTAGGTTCATGATGAGAACTAGGTCGCAATTGCTCTAGGGCATTCCTCCAAGACAAAGAACTCAAATCATCATGGGGAGTACTAGATTGCATTTGGTTTAGAGCATCCCTCCAAGAAAAAAAACTAGAATTTTGCTCACTTTCATGTTCATAAGACGGGTGTATGTACGAATAGTAATCGGGATCACCTTGGTATGGGCAGTAACCTCTAAAAGGTTGGTGGTGGTCCCGACTACTATCCATACCATGATGATAGTATGGATAATGTCTAGTTTGAAATTTAGTCGGATATTCATTGTATTGGTCCTCATAATACCAGTTCGACATTTTCGAACAAAAACTTCCTAATATATACAAAAAAAAACTCTAAAAATAAATCCTACCGGAAGGGGTTCTAAACATACACAAGCAAGGACGACTCAACCAAATCAAACCTATTGAATCTAGCAAACAAAAAGCATGATGGTTCCACTTAGATTGTTTCTAGACCAGCTTCTATTCTTTCAAAAGGCAACTGGTTACAATTTTAGCAAACCTCTTAGAATGATCCAAATTAGATTAAGTCGAAGAGAAACAGGATAAGCTCTAAGGAGCTTTGATAACCCTGTCTCTTTGGCACTTTTACCTGGGTTACAAGGCGGCTCTAATCAACTTAAAATAATCTTCCTGGACTTCGAGTTAGGCTAATAAAGTAACCAGTACAGTCCTTTGGAACGATTTTCCAATAAGCTCCATACCCTATAGGTCTCTTTCTAGTCAAGATTTTAGGCTTAGGTTCGCGTAGGTTTCGTTTTCCTAAGGCGGGCAAGAAGGAGACGGTGATGAAATCCGAAACCTTATCTTATATGGCCAGGCCTTGCCCTTTACTATGCAAAAATTAAAGTCCGTATTCAGTCCTCAGCATATATGCATACAAAGGCGTCCAGAAAACCCACTGATAGGAGATTCGTGGGTTGGTCGAAGTTTACCTTCCGTACCAGACGGGCGATGAACCGTTGAAGTCGAATTGGGCCACTAATATCCTTTTCAATAGTGTGCGAACCCGAGGGGCCGAGACAATATCGTAATTGTCGTCCTTCCCTGCACACAGCTTGATATTTAAAACTACCCTTCCGTAGGGTTTAAAAATAATAAAATGTCCAAAAATAAAAAAAAAAAGTCCAAAAAGTGTCCGAAAATAAAAGAAAAATTACAGAAATAATAAAAACCCTAATACAATTTTCTAAATGAATTAAAACTAATTAAAATAAACTAAAAATCTAATTAAGAAAAATAAAATCTTCGATCTTCTTTTTCGTTCTTTAATCTTTTCCCTTTAACTCCAAGTCTTTAGCTTTGATTCCAAAACTTTGGCTTACTCCCTTTCGATCCAAAATTCAACCTGTAGCAAAAAGAGAAATACCTAAAGAAACGTAAAATAGAACAAAGTAAAATAATAAAACTAAAAATAAAACAAAAAATAAATCTAAAAAAAATAAATCTAAAAAAAATAAATCTAAAACCCTAAACCTAAAAACAAGTCCGCATCGGCGGCGCCAAAAATTGATGTGTTTTAGAATAGTGGTAAAAAGTGTTTGTTTCTCGAACTTGTGAAGGTAATGATTTTAGAAAATAATTGACATAATCTAATTAAATAAAATCCAGGAATAAAGTAAAGTAAAATAAACTAGAGATGATATTTGGAAAATATGGAGAAAACCAGGAATCAGGAATCAGTTATTTCCAACACTTTTATGTGATTAATCATGCAATTCTTTTAAATAAATTAAGCTCAAATATTGCCAAAATAGGTTTTTATGCAAACAAGCAGAGGTAAATCATAAGCATGGGACATCATAGGTTGTCAACCCAGCATGACCCATCAAACAAAAACACCACTACTGAATGAAAACCGTTTTTCTATTTCAAATCTATGCAATTTAATAAGTAAAAAATTATAAAGAAATTAAATTAAATTAGACTTATCACATAATATTGAGGGAAAAACCTCCTCCATCATCCCAGTAAATGTACTTATCTCATGGTGAAGAAAACTTGCTCAAAAGATCTTTTCATTGCTCCAAAAAGTGTTTACAAAGGTGAAATAGATGTAACACAGCTGATTTGATACGCGTATATGCGTTACAGAAGATGGTTCAGCCGTTACAAAAGAAAATAAGCAACAGGAAAGAAGAAGGAAGACGAAACAGGAACAGTCGCCGGAACTGCAGCAGGAACAGTCGCCGGAACTTCGCTGTTTGCTTCCGGCGATGATTTTTGAGCTTCTCTGATAAACACATTTTTGTGTCCGATTTAATCTAAATTTTATATATTGTTGGTAGTAATTTTTGTACATATTATGGTTTTTATTGCTTTTTAGGTATTTTTGGAGAATTGTTAAAGGCACCTAAACTTGGATTAAGGCACCCACTTAATTTATAAAGGCACCCAAGGATTAAGGCACCAAGTTTTCAAATGAAGAATTATGGCGGGAAAGCAAAAGGTGCAGGAACAAAACACGGAAACAAGAGCACAAATTTGGAAAGTGTGTTATTTTTGGAAAAATTGTGTTTTTGGAAAAACATTAAGTTGGGAAAGAATTGAAAAGGGAAAGATATCAATCTCTACTCTTATTAGAATCAAATCAAGGAAAGAATCGGAAGAAATCGGGAAGAAAGCTCATATTTTGGGAAAGCTTTTGTTCATGAATTCAAGGAATTTTTGGGAGTTTTTGGAGAGATTGGAAGCTTGAATTAGTATAAGTAGGCATGTATAGAAATTGGGTTTGGGAGAAAACAATTGGGAAGCTTAGAATTGCTCACAATCAGGAGAATCACGTAAACAGGAAGCTCAAAAATTTCTGCTGCTGCCAAGGAAGAACAAGAAGCAGGCTACACCACAAAACTGTCGTTCATTAAAACAGAAACCGTACTTTATTTCAAAACGCAACAGAAAACTGTTTCTTGTTGCGTATTCTTTTGAACTGTTTTCTGTTACGGGCTGAAGTGTTTCCAGCAACACTTATAGCCGTATCTAATCGACTGTGTGCAATCATATTCTCCTTGTAAGCAATTTTTGAGTAATAAATAATGATTTTTGAGGATTTTGCCATTACTATGAGGAGCTAAACTTCTTCTTTCAGGCTATGGAGGAAGCTATTCCAACAATTATGTGGTATGTATTTAATTAATTTATGCAATTTATTTATGATTAATTGCCTTGGTTGAAAATTGATTTAAAAGATTTTTTTTAAGCAATTGTGATTCCGTTAGATGGTGCATGCCTTGGATAAGGTCCCTAGATGCTCCATGCTTTTGTTATACAGTTGTTGTTTTGAAAATCTATTTTTGCAATGATTTAGAATCAAATTAAAATTTTTTAATTGCATGATTAAAATTATTATCACTTTGAAATTGGAAAATAGTGGAATCCTAGCCTCAGTTTTCTCTCAACCTTATAAAGAATATTTGAATTTTCATACTTTTAGTTTTAGAAATTAAATTTAAAATCAATCTTCACAAGTCTGAGTAGCGAATCTTTATTTACCACTTTAAAATTACATCATTCTCCCCCTCTTTTTCTTGGCTTCTCTTAATATATATAGGGTGTAGGAACCCTAGGGAGTCTTCTAACCTAATATAACTCTTAATACATATCCAAAAACTCTCACAAATCCGATTCCAAGACGGAAACCAATTTCCCGTCCAAGTTCACGATTGTGCAATATTCTCTGGCGTAAATCCCTCCAATTTGAAGTGTTTGAGTTGGTCTTGGACTCTTGTAGTCTTTTGGGTCAAATAGAATCACAAATATCCCAAAAAACACGTAAATCATGTTGACAGAACTTCATCCACGAGATGAGTTTCATTCCCGCCAAATTCGGATTTTTGAAATGTAAAGGGGGTGCCCCCAATCCAAAATGTGGGTGCCTTTAACACTTTTTGAGCCAATTTTTCCGCAAATGTTTATTTCTCAAAAATACCTACAAAGACATAAAAAGACGTAATAAATGTAAAATCGAGTACTATCGAAGCAGATATTCGGGCGCAATATAGACACAAAAATGTGTCTATCAGCAAGTAAAGTTTTATTTTTGTTTGTATCTTTCATTTTTTGTTTCTTATTTTTGTATCAAATGCTTATTAAAAAAATAAAAATAAAATAATAATCAAAAATCAAAAATTAAAAAAAAAAATCAAAATTAAAAAAAAAAATTTGTAGGAAAAGCCATGGAGAAGATGAAATTCAAAAAGAAGTTTCAAAACAACAAATACAAGTTTCAAAGGTTTAAGGGTTGAAGTCGAAGACTGGAGACAGAGTTGTTTCTATTGAATACCATTAGAGAGTTGTGAGACTAGAAGGTGAGAGTATGTTCCCATCCTCATTTATGATCGATTTCCTAAGAAATCATCAGATTTCTTTTCCTTTGAGATCACTAGAAAAAGATTTTAGGTTGAGATCTTCAAAAAAAACGTTACCATCAATAATGTGTAAGTATTCTCTCTTCAATCCTTCTTACACACCGGTGTGACCCTTAAAGTCATTTTCTGAGTGTAAATTCATAAAACCCTATAGTGAGGCAGAGTCGAGGCAAAATGCTTATTCGGTTGCTATGTTAGTCCGTTGTCCATATGGAAAAAGACATCTTCGCCACTGGTTCAAATCGTCACACCTACTCTCTCATTGATTAAACGTTTTAGCATGTATTTTCTCTGGCACTTCTAATTATTTGGCATCTGGAGGAGAAATTTTATATCATCTTAGCTTTTTGGATACTTGTGACATTAGAAGTTGGAATATAAGGTTTTGTGGGTATACATCTTGTAAACCCTCACGAGACAACACTCGTCTGCTAGGGTCACCTAGAAGTTTAACGACTTGATGCACATGCTAAGTTTAGTCGTGATTCCTACGAAAGTGAGTTGGATTTTTATTTTCTAGATTAGATTTGCTATAGGACTTGCAAAATATAAGTTTGGGGTATTTGATAGACACAATTTTGTATTTTGAGCTCATATTTATACTGTTATTACTCAATTTTTGTATTAATAACATTATTTTAATTATTTGTAGGTATTTTTGTGTAATAAACTTTTATGGAAAAATTGGCTTGAAAAGTGATAAAGGCACCCAAATTGATAACGTCACCCATGCATTGTTAAAGGCACCCATCACTTCCATTTTAAATTTAAGTTTTGGCGAGAATATATCTTTCTCGATCAGAGAAGTCTCTGAACGAGATTTGGACAAGAAATGTTAAGAGTTTTAAGACAAGATTATTGTCTTGCCTTATATATAGATGTTTAACAAGTGTGGGACTCGATCAAGACCAACCAAATCAAAACAGAATCGAAGTAAATATTCTCGAAAAGAAAAACAAGGAGGAATATTATTTCACGTTGAACTTTCCTATTTGAATGAAGTTTGTTGTTATAATTTTTGATATCTTGTTAGATCAACAAAGCGACAACAGATTACTTTCAAAGATTGATAAGGAAACAGAACGAAAAAGAAAATTTCCCAGATTCTTCTATTAAAAGAAAATATGTTTCGAAGAAGATTTGGGAGTTATTGCTTGAAGATTTGGAGTGATTTGATTATTGTATTATAAATAGAGAAGTAGAGGAACAACAGAGTCTGCCAGATCAAAGAGAAGAAAAAAATCAGTTTAAAAAAATAGTTTTCTGTAACTCAGGCGAAAAAGGAAGAAGAAGAAAGACGCAATTTTAAATTGTTATTAAAAACATTGGTCTATACTTCTGTATTCAATTGTAACAACAAAGATTTTATGAATAGTTCCTGCGACTGTTCTTAACTTTATTACACAACATAACGGTCCTTTATTCAAATGCGCATGAAATGAGTCGTTGATTCATAAAACTCTTTGTAAGCAATTTTTCTTTAATGAATACTCTAGATAATTTTTTTTTCTTCCATTTTTTTTCTCCATGAGTAGATGAATTCTTTTCTAGGGTAGAGGAACAAGCTATTTTCGATATGTAATTTTAATATTTAATTTCTTAGATATAATTTATACTCTCAATTTGTACTATTAATTGTTTAGTAGTTTCTCTTCTAAAATGCTTCATGTTAATTGTTTTGAATAGTATTTAGGTCGTTAGTCTTTTATAAGAGAAGGAAATTATATCTTTATGAGTTGACGAAAGCCATATAAATAATTTTATACGTTGTATTTACAAAACATAGATTAGGTTCAATATTGTTTTGAGTAGTATGAGAGTACTGTGTTTAGGATATTAAGTTTGAATACCAACATTAGAAGTAGTGGAACCCGAAATCCTAGATCTTTTTTTTTCTTGGTTAATTAATTTGTATAGTTATTTTATTTAATTAAATTCATAAAAATCATTTAATTTTTTTTATTTGTTTAGCATATAATTTATTTATTAACTAGAGATAATATAATCAATCCATGTGGGAACGAACCTTGCTTGCCGCTTCTACTTTGTAGACGTCGTGCGATTGCGGCTATAGTTTTTTGGCTTATCAATTTTTGCTTCCAGGTTGTGAGTCGCCTATCAAATCTTTCGAGAATAAGGTCTTATATATGCTTAGAATTAAATTTAGTACCCAACGACATACTCATATAGGAAATAGTCAAAAAATCAGTTAAACAACCTATGTTGTGTGCCCAAATATTGAGGTCAAGCACTTCTCCAACGACCACCAATCTCGTCTTATTATTGTTGACTTTAAGGCCTGAAAAAACTTCAAAGCACCTTAAAATAGTGAATAATTATAATATTAAGACCGACCCACCTCCATGAATAAAATTGTGTCATCAACATATTGAAGATGTGAAATTGTGCTTGTTGGAGAGTGATGTGATTTGGGATTACCCAATAAAAATAACCGCAATCGCACGGCGTCTAACTAGTAGACAACGGCAAGTACGGGTCGAACCCACAGTGAGCGGGGAAATACTGCAATTAATATCTCTAATAAACTAACCAAGAGGAATATTTTTGTGATTTTTATATTAATAAATAAAATAATAAACTAACTAAACTAATAAAATGTAACCGAGTAGAGAGAGTCGGTAACCAGGGTTTTTCAGTATCCACCACTATTTAATTCATGAATATTTAGAGTCGCAAATATCGCTGGGACGCCCTAAACATGATGCATCAAAAAGTCCTAGTCTCAAGCATACACCATAAAATTGCGCTAGCGAGAAAATTGTACGAAACTAATTAAAGGTCCACAAATAATACTTGGCTATTCTAAGTATACCCCATCAGAAGATTTAACCTAAGCATGGAATATCAAATAAGTAGACAAATATATTTTTAGAATTACAACTGTATACCAGAAACATGGAACATCAAAACCATAGGCCAAGCATGCACCATAAACGACAATACAATTGTTTAAAGTTATGAATTTAATCTATTCAAATCATAATGGTCTATATCAAATATTTTATTTAATTGATCTAAAATTATAAGTGGTTTCAACATTAAACCCTAGTTACAAATTAATTTAGAACATGGAGAAGGGTTTCTCAAAACCCATAAAAATAAATAAAAGAATAGTAGAAAGGATTAAACCAGGTTCCGGAAGAAATTTTCTGTCTTCTCCTTCTTCTGAAAAGTGTACAGAAGTACTCTTCTTTTCGTCCCCTACCAAGAAAAGCTCCTGTACCCTTTTCCTTCTGCCGAGCGTAAACTCCTCCAATCGCTGTTTTGTCCTGTACAATCGTCAGCAAAACCTGTACGCGCTCCCCCCTCCGAAGCCAGAAGTCCTCTCCTTTTATCTTACTAGGTTTCCTTATATACCTACTCATTCACCTCCCTAGGTCTCCTAAAAGACAAACAATCAGAAAACCTAGCTAACCTAGCCTCACTCTCTTCACGTGTTGCTGGAGCCCACTCTACTTTCTCATACGCCAACTCCACCATCATCTCTTCTTTTCTCTAGCTTCTTGTCTCGTGTCAGACAACATCAAACCACACAGCCCACTTTCACGTCCTTCCTCTCTTAGGTCCGTAGCTGTCTCACCACCTACTAACAAGTCACGTCCTTTCTCACTTCTCAACCTCCAACGGCTCTATAATCCATAGCATGTACTTGTTCAAAGTCACACTTCTCAACCTCTCTTAGGTCTGTACACTTCAAAGTGCTTGTTCAACAACCAATACAAAAGAACCCATCACTTTCACCTAGCTATCCACCTACTAGCCAAACCCAAAAGCAAAACCGTAGCTCTTCTTTTCTCTCTCAATCATTCACATTCACGTGTTGTACCTAGCAACCATCCACTATTTGTTCACGTGGGCACCTTGGTCTACCACATATTTCTTCTCTTTATCCATGCAATCAAGTACCAAACAAAACAAAAGACTTCTCCTAACCTATTCTATTTCTTCCGTACCTTTTTGTCAAAACTGACCGTATAACACATCCTCCATGCCTTGCTTTAGCATTTAGTAGCCATCTCACTGACGCCTCCCATCACCTGCCTAAGCCAACGTCACCATAGTTTCAACCAACCCAACAGACTAATTCAGCTCACGTGTGTCCAAAGACCGAATAGCAGCTTAACTAAAAATGCTGTAGCAACACTAGTAGTTTAGCACATTTAATCGTATTTTATCGTAACTTCGGATTTATATATGAAACACCTATTAAGATAATAAAAATATATTATTAGTATGAATTGAAGTGCTAGCACAAATAGATTAAGTGGTAAAAATGTATAAATTAAGTGCTTATCAGAGAGTAATCGAAACCTTTGATGTAACTCAAAGCTTCAGCTTTGCAAAGAAGTTTTCTAAGCCCTTCTATAAAAATATTAAATGAAATAGGTGACAAAGGATCCCCTTGGAGAATCCCCTACTACTTTTAATTTTTTTCAAAAACACCACCATTAATAATAACCGAAAAACAAACTGTAGAAACACACATATGGATCCATTTCCGCTATTTTTCACCTAAACTCATAACTTCAAGGATAGAATCAAGATAAGACCAACACAACCTGTCAGAATCTTTTCCAAGGCCAAGTTTCATTATCAAACCATTGAGTTGATTTCTAAGCCTGATATTAACCATCTCATTAACAATACGAGCACCATCGTGAATTCGTCTTCCTTTTAGAAAAGCTGCTTGAATAAAAGAAATAAGTTTTTCTATAACTCCTTTCATCCTATTTATAAGAACCTTCGCAACAATCTTATAACACTAGAAATGAGACTGATAGGTATGTAGTATTTTATAGTTTTTGTATGATCTCCCTTCAGAAGTAAAGCAATATAAGTAATGTTTATTAAGTCGGAGAAGGTAATTCTTATTAATAAAAGTATAATAAGAAACATGAAGGTCTTCCCCGAAATTTAGTTAAGATTTTTTCTTAGACCTAAAATTAAAAACTTTCTCCAACTATTGGAGATGCTCTTAGGATAATTCAGTAATCTCACACATGTATTAATTCGTGTATTGTGATTCTGTGAGATAAAAACCAAATAATGACTAGAAAATTAACTATTTTAGTTGGATATTTTCAATAAACGTTGCATTTTTTTTCCATTACGACGGGATGAGGGGGTCTTGGGGGCACCCTCCCCTTGGGCTATTTTAGTTTGAAATTGAAAGGATGTGACCTTTTCCATTAGACACCATTGATGCATACTGATGTAATTTTAATAGTGGTAAATAAGGTGATCGTTTCTCGAACTTGTAAAGGTAATGATCTTAGAAAATAATGATTTAAATTAACTCTAGAAAATTCCAGGAGTATGAAAAAGACTAAATAACCTAAAGATGATTTTTGAATAATTTTAAAAGGACCAGGAATCAGGAATCAGGTAATTGTAACAACCTATGTGATTAATCAGATAATTCTTTTTAAATTAATTGAAGCGCAAGTAATTGCCAAAATTAGTTTCTTTATGCTAACAAACAGAGGTAAATCACAAGCATGGACTATCAAAATTAATTAACCAAGCATAATCCATCAAGCAAAAGCACAACTGTTGAAGGAAAACCGTTTTCACTATTTAAAACTATGCAATTCTAATAACAAAAGAATTATAAATAATTATTAGAAAATAATTAAATCACATAAAATTGAGAAAAGTACCTTATCCATCATCCCAGTAAATAGACTTAGCTCATGGTGGAGAAAACTTTCTCAAAAGACCTTTTCATTGCTCAAAAGGTTGATTACAAGGTTAAAGAATAGTGCAACAGCTGAACAGATACGTTTATAAGTGTTGAAGAACAGGGTTCAGCCATTACAAAAGTGTTTCTAAGCAACAAAGGTTTAAAAGATTAGGTAACAGGAGAAGTTTGAATCAGCAACACTTGTGGACGTTGCTGTGTTGTCTTCTCAGGCGGTGGTTGATAGACACATTTTAGTGTCTAATTTGCACCTTAATTTCTAGTGATTAGTATTCGATTTTGTGTCTATTACGTGTTTTATTGCTTTTGTAGG
>JAJJMC010000022.1:0-11990 GCA_023531435.1 Papaver californicum | reverse complement strand
AGGTTAAGTCCAATATTTTCTAAAATCATTACCTTCACAAGTTCGAGTAACGAACCTCTTTTTACCACTATATAAAATCACATCAAACACCAAGTTTAACCCAATGAAAGCAATGGTCTTTGTGAGTTGAGGTTATTCTAAATAATACGATGCATCGCGCAACTCGGATTTAATCTAGGTCAAGCTTCTACACATACTTGCATGGCAATTTTAAGTATTGTTAACAAATATGCTATACTAGTTGTAACTAGAGTCCTTCGACAATTCCGGATCGAAAACTCTAGTTTAGTTGTAGATATCAATGCATGCTCATTCAATTTGCAACTTAAACAAACACACAATCAATCATACATGGCGTTATAATCAGTAGAACATGAACGATACTAAAAACAACATGAACATATAAGCATGCGCCATTCAATTGATAAACATGTCTTTAAACTTCAGATTACATCCCTAACCAATATAGATGGTTTAGCTCATCATGGGTTTCTCAAAACCCATGGAAATCAATAAAGAAAAGTATAATCAAACCCGGAAAAGTTGCGACGAATGATCACAGCTCCGAAGTGCTGCGGAAGTAGCCAGCAGCCTCTTCTTCCTTGCTGTGTACTTCTGTCCCTGTATTCTTCTTGCTGTCCGTGTATGTATTTGTTTCACCAAGTATATCTTCTAAAACTCCTGGATACTTTAGTATTTATATGTCCTCCAAACCGAAAATGGTTGAGTCTCCACTTGTTTCTCGGCTGCCAACTTGTGTAGCCAACTTTCACAATCCTAGTAGAACTAGGAAATGTGCTAAGTTTCCTTATTTCACTCCAACAAGGTATATCAGCTCCAAATCCTTTCCTAAACCCAGATGATGTCTAAAACATAGCTAATAACCCACCAAGGCTATCCACTAGCCCATCAAACCATTCTAGCCCTTCAAATCATGACTTAGCACATTACCGCATCATGCTTCAGCCGCACTTGCGCCTGGCCGCTGGCAGCGTAGGCCAAATAAGCCACTTCGGGGCTTTGCCCATATCTTCCTCAATTCTGATCAGAATGACTTCATTCTTTCACCATTGGCTTTGTAATTCAATTCCCTACACTGTGGTATGTGAAAGTCCTATTTTAAGAAGAGTTTCACTGGCTCCTCGGTGATTCTAGCTAATACAGCTCCATTCTGCGGGTTTCTGAACTGTAACCTGAAAAGGCGACTAAACTTCGAAAGTAATCAAAATACCTAATAATTCACTCAAATATAGCACATAAGGGTCAGGAAAAAATACTTAGAATGTATGATTTATGCACCTATCACTCATACACTTTCTCCTGGACACTTTTGCTATTTTTCTCAATTTCTTGCTACGTGAGTATTTTCTCTTCCCGTGAGTTCTGTTTCGTCTCTAAATCTGTTTAGAATCCACACCTTTCGATTTCTTTCGCTCTTGTAAGTCTTCAACATGTTTAATTGTATTGTTGCTTACTCAAATATGAATTTCCTCTTTAAATTGTTGCTTGTACCTCGACTGTCTTCAACTTTCCTTCAAATTTTTGATGTTCCGCTTGTTGATGATGCTATGTTTCTATGGACGTTGTCGAGAGAACGATGCCAACTGCAAACCAAACTACAAGAATAAGTTAGCAATTCTGATGACACCCTCATGGTTGATAAAAAATAGCACTCAAGAGATCAGAAATACTGCTGAAAATTGGTGCGAGGTTAGGTAGCTCATCATTCTACCCGGAATTAGCGCAGATGAAACACTCTAAACGTATAATTGAAGGTCTGGAGCCTCACTCATGGGTATTGAATGATCGACAAGTCTAACCTATACTCTCTACCGGCGGTTGATAGGTGCATAAATCTTACATTTTAAGTAGTTTTTCCTGTCCCTTATTTGCTATATTTGAGTGAATTACTATGTTTTATTCTTACTTTCGAAGTTTAGTTGTCTTTTCAGGTTACAGTTCAGAAACCTGCAGAATGGAGCTGTATGAGAAGAATTATCGAGGATCCAGTAAAACTCTGCTGAATTTAGGCCTTTCACCTTCCATGGTGTAGGAAATTGAATTATGAAGCCAACGGCGAAAGAAAGAGGTCATTCTGATCTCGTATGAGGAAGTTATGGGAAAAGCCACAAGGTGACAAACTAGCTTGTGCTGCTAGCGCCCAGGCGCTAAGTTGGCTGAACCGTAGGTGCTAAGGTGCTAAGTGGCTAGTTGGAGGTGCTAGAGTAGTTTGGTGGACTAGTGGCAAGCCTTGGTGGAGTAGTAGCTATCTTGGGGAAGTCATATGGGATTAGGAAAGAATTTGGAGTTGCTATATCTTGTTGGGATGGAATAAGGAAACTTAGCACATTTCCTAATTCCACTAGGATTGTGAAAGTGGCTAACTCAAGTTCTACAAAAAAAACTCAGGCCTTTCTCGTGGCAAGCCTTTTGGTGAGGTAGCTATATCACATATTGGAGGTCCAAGGGATATTTGGGGGTCAGGTTTACTATACAAGGCAGGACACAAGTCTACTCAAGTAAGGAAAGCTAAAAACGCAAGGATTCTCGGCTGGGCTGGAATTTCTCTCACGTATAAGAGGGAGAAGTTGGATGGAAATAGAACATCATCTAGCTCACGTTTTCATACAGGAGATTAGGTTTGAGGATAAGAAAAGAGGCGCAAGAACACAGCAAAGGAAAAGGGGACAGCGGAACTTGAAGGCTGGCCACTTTTTCATACAGGCGATTCTGCAGAAACAATTCTTCGCTATCTTTCCGGGTTTGATTGTATTTTCTTTATTGATTTCCATGGGTTTTGAGAAACCCATGATGAGCTAAACCCTCTATATTGGTTAGGGATGTAATCTGAAGTTAGAAAACATGTTTATTTATTGAATGGCGCATGCTCATAATTTCATGTTATTTTTAATATCGTTCATGTTCTACTGATTATAGTATTACATATGATTGATTGCTGATTTGTTTGAGTCCGGAATCAGGTAAATAGGCATTGATATCTACAACTAAACTGGAGTTCTAAGAGTCGAATCTGTCGAGGGACTCCGGTTATAGGTAGTATAACATATTTGTTAACGATACTTAAAATTGCCATGCAAGTATGTGTAGAAGCTTGACCTAGGTTGAATCCGAGTGGCGAATTGCTCCGGGTTACTTAGATTAACCTCAAATCACAAAGACCATAACTATCACTGGATTGAATTCGAGTGGAGGTACTCCTCAGGCTGTCCGGTGCTAAGAATTCAAAGGGTGGAGGTACTCATTCTTTGATGATATTAGGAGTTTTGCCGAAGTAGACGAGATAACTGGCTACTTTAGGGTTTTTGGTATCACTAATGCATGAACGTTGAGTATGCTTTGATTAATAACATGTTGGAAAATGGACGATGAATTCTCTAACCAATACTTCTCATCCCTGATTTACGTTTTATTAATTTTCTTTAGTTTACGTTAGTTTAATTTAGTTTAAGTAAAATAACAAAACCCTCCCCTGTCACTCACGTAATTGAAAGTAGATAACAATTTAATTGCCTCTCTGTGGGAACGAACTTGTTCTTATTTGCTATACTTTAATCTATTTTGGAAGAGTAAGAACTCGATTATTTTGGTTGATTACGACACGACCATAATGTTGAATGAAGATTAAAAATCTACCGTCCATTTTAAAAGGTGAATTCAATGATCTTCACACTTACCTTAATCCGTATGAAAAGCCCTAAACAAATATCTACCGTCCAAAATTTTCTCCATTCGTATGACTTAATCTTAAACCAAGATCTACCGCATGATCTCTTAATCAAAACCCTAAAAAAATTTCACTCACTCACTTCACTTTCTCTCATATCTCTTCTCAAGAATCTTCCGCCTCTCTGGAGCGGCGCAAGCTCTCTAACTTCCTACTTTCTTTTGCTCGATCTTCTCTTTCTCGATCTTCTGCTCGATCTCCTGCTTGATCTCTGCTTGATCTCTTAGATTTTTTAATGGGTTGTTCAGTTTTTTGATTTGTATATAAGTGGAGCAAAGGTTAATAGCATGCTCTTATTTGATAAAGCTAGGTTTTAATCGGTGATTTTGCTTAGATTTGTTGTAAGTTCATTACTTCAGATGGTTTAGCAAATAACAATAAGATTATTATTGTTTGATAAATATGGATTTTATTATGTTATTAGATTAAGTTCTTATGCTAGAACTATTAAGTATTTTCCCCGATTGTTGAATCTGTAGCTATGTTCAACACTTCCAGTTAAATTGTGATTATTAGCCCGAGTGCTAAATGTTAATGTTCTTTTTCTTTTCAAGATTTTTCTTTCATAAACTGATTTCTCACAGGGGTTTGTTTGTTTTTCTAATAATTTTTCGTTTTCATTTCTTCTTTTGCTAAAGTCAGCTTCATCTAACTATAGATCAGATATATTTCAGCATTCGTAATCGATGTTTAGTTAGATCTATACAAGAAATTTATGTTTTCTTAATATATACAGTGAATCCATGTGAAAATTATTAGTGAACTTATTGATGTCGTAGTCTTCTGTCTAATTGGAATTCAGTTTTACTTCAAACATTTCCTTTTGCGGCAATATTTGGTACTTCTGGCCCTGTACTAACACCTGAAAAGCTCCCTGCATTTTGCAAATACCTCTTCCCTAAGCTCGTAAAGGGAAGCCTAAACTTTGTCCATTCAGAAAATCCCCTGTAAGTAATACTGTTTATATAATTACCTATCTCTGAGGCATTTATGTTGTTCACTTTACACCTTATTATGCAATGGAGAGTCAAAATCGCTTTTAGGCATCATGTTTCTTTCATAGCTAAACCGTTATTACTTCACCTATCGATTTTTTGCATTGTTATGTTGCGTAGTATGGCTACTTCAATCTCTTGGGGAGTTAGGATAGAATGTAGTTGTTATTTTTTTTTATAACTGTATGTGCCAGTTCTTATAAAACCATGTTATTATCAGGATGAGGCAACACTCGTTTGGTACTCACGTGGAGAAGAACGAAATTTGAAGTTATCTTCCGTCTCACGATTATTGCTGGGAAGAGAAATGTGAAGTATTCTCTTGATTTTTTACAGTACCACATTTGGCTTGCTTATGTCAACACTCTTTATTTGACTTTACTAGTCCATGTTTTTGAGAAGACCAGACACAATTTAATTTTTATACCTCTTTTGACTAATGTAGGCATTTGTATACTTATGTTTCTTTGATGATACCTACAGGTTGAAAAGGAATATTTATCGTTTTAAAAACGGTGAAAGATCTCTTGATCTGGTTAGGAAACTGAATTAGGCTATGTTCTTTTGTCAATACTGCATCATTCAAATAAAACTGCGCTCTATATTCAATATCTTACTCTGACATCCAGTTATTCTTACTCCATAAATATGCAAGGACAAAGATGAAGCAGAGGTGTGGTTTGTGGGTCTAAAGGAATTGATATCCACAGGCCAGCAAAGTAGGATGTTAGTTCTCATTCCAAATATTTTATTTTTCATGTAGAGAGCTCATTTGGTTACTGATTGATTGAGATACATCTGCTTCAATAATTTAATCCATTTTTTTGTGTGAAAATTTTCAGTTTCAAGAAGGTGGCCTTTTATTTGGTGCAGCATTAGAAGTTTCTTCAACTCTTCCCCGTGAAAATCCTTTGAATTTGATATGCTCAGATGTTGGGTCGGTCAGATCGCGCAAATATGCAAAGACCAAGTAATGTAGATGGTGGTTTCCGGATTAGTGTTTCAAGTGCATCTCCTAGCTATTCAAGTCAAGGTAGTGGACAAGTATAGAATCTTTAGGGGATGTATATGTTTGGGGAGAAGTTTATTGTGATGGGAGTTTGAACGAGGGGTCTCTGACCAAGTATTGTAAATCTTTAGTATATTTGTAATTATCTAATTTTAATTAGAAGTTATCATTTTAATCATATAATCTTAATTAGTGCTAACTTTTTTAATTACAATTACATTTTGTGAGTATCTAAATTAAACGAGCAAAAAGTTTGGTACCTTCAAAACTTAAGCAACCAACTTTAGGCCAATTAAAATAGGAATTCCAAAATAATTTGATAGCTTAAAATTTTAAGCATCCAACTTGAGTAAAAACTTTGCTAGTTTAAAAGCTTAAGCAATCGACTTTAGATCAATTAAAATCAGAAATCACTTTTAGCAAGCAAAATTATTTGGTTGCTTAAAACCTTAATCAAGCAACATAGGTTAAGTTGTTCCATGTATCTTCCAACTAATCAGAAATTAGAAATTATTTTTAGCGAGCAAAAATTTAAAAGCTTAAAACTTTAAGCAATCAACTTGAGTAAAAACTTTGTTACCTCAAAAGCTTGAGCAACCAACTTCAGACCAATAAAAATTAGAAATCGCTTTTAGCGAGCAAAACAATTTGATCGCTTAAAACTTTAACCAAGCAATTTCAGAAAGAGTTGCTCCATGTATCTATCAACTAAGTAGTTTACTTGCTTTATAATAATTGGTATATCTGAAGCGATTGATATTTTACTTGCTATATTGGTTGGTCTAGATGTTAAGCGATCACAATTTTACTTGCTCCATGTTAGTTGGTCTAAATGTTAAGCAATGAGAAAAGTAATCGCTTTAGGTTAGTTGGTTTATTACTAGAGCGATTGCATGGTCGCTCAAGGTTTTGACATACATGGCTTTGGGCAACCAACGGAGCGAGTACCTTTAGTCGCTATAACGGTTATAACGACTTAAAAGGGGATTTAAGCGACTTAAACGATTAGTCGCTTAAACCCATTTTTTTGCAGTGGTTATATTTTGATCATGTTTCTTGTTTGTTGATTTAATCCTTCTATCTTTGTTATGTAATCAGCCTCCATGAGTATTGTACATTTGTAGTTGGTGTTTTGGGTTAAAAATAAAAATGAGAAATCATATAATCATTCCATATGCATGTTTCTGTGGGTAACAAAGTTTGTTTTCACTGTTTCTTTGAATGATTGAGTTAGTTTAGAACAAATAAAAAATGATTGTTTCATTTGATTCTATGTAAGTTGTAAATATTTGTTTTATGTTCTTTATGTGTTTGATTGAATGACGATTCAAATTATGGCTATATATATTCTCTTTTGAGGCTTTGTTCTTCTTGTGTTTCAAATCAATTTTCTAAGATTAGGTATGGACCGTATGATCATTCTTTAGTAGAGAATCAATTTTAAAAGATAAGGTATGGTGGTATATTTTGTAAAAATATGAATACGATATATAAACATAATTTGTTTAATACGAGTTATATTAAAGACCATAAATATATTTTAAATTATGTGTATAATACTCATCATCGAAATTATTTTCAATGAATTTTGGGAAAGGTTATAATGAAAATTTTAAATTTTTGGTTAATTTTTCTGTAATGGTTCATTATTTTTATTTTATTTTTTTTTAATTTTTTTTTTGAATCTTGTTGTCTGGAACTCCCTTGATTTTGACCGTATTTACAAGTTGAAAATGTAAATGTTTTTGGCTTAGTTGTATACTCTGAAAATTTATTTGTTAACCAGGTTTTTACATTTAGTAATTGTGAAAGTTGCAGTTTTCACAATTGTTGTTCTGAAAGTGCAGTTTTCACATTTGATAATCGTGAAAAGAACCCATTATCACCTGGTTACTCGTTGCACAAACCATCTCTTTGTTCTTTTGTTTTAAAGATCTCAAAAGTTCTGTATAAAAGAATTCATTCTCAATAATGCAGTTAACAAAATTGTTATGAGTTAATTTTGGTGGTTTGTGAATTTGTTTAGCTTGTTAAGTGGTTGTTATTTTTTCTTTGGTGGTTGTTTTCTATAAATTCCTAGATATAGAAGTGGCATCATAATTATTCACATTCTCTTAATTTCATTTCGTAATTTTCTTTTTGTTATTCATCATAATACCACTATTGAATCTTAAGTCTTATGATAACTGTTATTGTATTTGCCTTTCTTATAGCTTATGGGCTTGGTTTCGCGCTCAACGTATAGATAAAGGAGAGGCGCAACACAAGGAAGAATTTGAGAATGAAAATGGTCCCAAGAAGTTCTCATATGACGAACTGGTTTGTGCCTCGAAATGCTAGCGCACAGATTCTGGATTCAGACTTCATTAAGACGTTGATATATTCACTCGACTACCGAAGATATATATACTATCTTTGGGTTGCAAGTTAATTACGTAGAGAACTAGAAGTCACGGCTGGCAGAAATGAACCTCACTCAATTTGTGGCCATTTAGTTTATTTGTTAACCTTTTTTTTAATATCAAAAGCTATTGTACAAACTTGTTGACTCTACTGGTATATAGGAAGTTGTTACGGTATGAGCTTACACAGGATAATGGATCCTTCACCTAATAAAATGTGATACATGTTTTTTTCGCATCAGAAAATAAATAGTTTGATTTTCCACCCTTTAATAGTGGAATTTGAAAATCACGATTATCATCACACTTTAAAAATTCTTTTTTTCACAATTTAGTAATAATCACAATTTTTACATGTTAAAATTAATTTTGTTTATAAAAATCGTAATTATCATCAAATTATTTTTGAGGCAAACTATAAAAACAAAAGAATTTTTTAATTTTTTAATATTGAGAGTTGAAATTCAAAAGAGTATATTAACGTGAGATTCAAAAGAGTATATTAACGTGAGAGAAGAGAAGAAGGAGATAATAACCGTAATTAACCGGAAATAATGGTATAAATAAGTTTTTTATTTAATTTATTAGAAAATAATATAAAAATGCTATTTTCGTCATCCAAAAATATTAAAATAGAAAATTAAATCAAAAATTTATTATTTTTAACTAATAATTTTATATTACGGGTTTTTTATATAGAACATTTTAATGGTGGGTTTTTAAAAGAGAAAACTCATTTTTGGATTCGCAATTTTCACATTGTATCTTAGTTCCATCCCCTATTTCCCGGTTATGATTTTCCCTAGTTACTTCGATCCCTTTTCAAATACTAGCCTACACCCACGATTTAATTAACCGATTTTTTTCTATAATAATCATTCCAAAAGTACTTTGTTACAATTATTTTGAGATTATCTGTCCTCAATCCTTATGGTACGATCGTGTTGTGATGTGTCTGAGCCTGTCTCGTGTTTGTGTCTCTGTATCGCAATATAAGGAAAAAGCCAATTTTGCATTACAAACACGAAGTTGGACACATGTTAATTGAATTTCAATATGATTTGACGTGGAGATTTTATATGGTACTAGAAACAAAAAATTGGACAGTAATCAAGGCAATTACGAGCATACAAACAAAACTCAGGAGGTGACCACATTTCTGGGTAATCCCATGCAATCCAGTTGCCCACTATAATATAGCCACGTAATAGTTTAGAAATGGATAATGTACCCAATAGATAACCAGAAATCATGCTTCTTAAAAAAAAATAACCAAGAACCACCATAGATGTTACAGATCTCTCTTTTGGTTTCGTTTTTCGTTTTTCTTTTAAAAAAGCAGCTAAAAGGCTTTGCTATTATTATATATATTTATCTATATTTATAAAGCAGTAGTGTATCAAGTAACTGTTAAAATATATATTTTCATTCTCTTAGTAGTAATTAGGATATTTTTCCCTTCTAGAATCGTCAAAGTCTTATAAATTTAATGGTTCATTATTTTTTTGTCCTTATTTACGCACAATAAATTCATTCTCATTAAAATAAATAAATATTTTTTTTAATTAATACACCATTAATTTACTTGCATAAAGAAAAAAAATGAATCATTTATCTCCATCAAATGAGAGAATTAAAAACTAAAGGAAAGAAAATAACTCAAAAAGAATTTTCATTCTTAGCAGTAACACATTTTAGGCTAGCCACGCTCCTATACAAAACACTGAGATTAATTTGCGTATACGTGCATCGAATCCTACGGAATATCAATACATTAATTGGTGGTCAGAAAATATTAGATGCACAAGCTAAGGACAATGAATTATAACTGATAGGTCTGTGTAACTACCGATGATTAACACGAATTGAAAGTTAAATGCTTCAAATATATTATTTCAACATCTTTTAAAATGAAAAAGTGAGTATCGAATTCCACGGTTAATGAATAAAGTTATGGTCGTGAAAGACAGATGAAGAAGATATGAACAAATATATAAAATGATTAATTAATTAATTTTAAAAAATTACATAATAGAAAATAAAAACTTAACTTGGTCAAACGGAAGTTTTAATAGTCAACAATTAGTCCAGGTATCAAACCTTAATTTTTGAAGAATTGGATACCAAACTAAGGTTCTGGTCAAAATTTGGGTACCAATATACAAATAACTCATTCTTATTTTTACTTATTGCGTAAATAATTCAAAGAGTTTACCATGTATCCGTCAGAAAATAAAAAATTTGGGTTCCACTATTTTCCTTTATGTTTATGTGATATTAGTGTGGACCCAAAAGTTATATTGACGGATACCTGGTATCCGTCGGTATAGTGCGAGACGGATACCAGTCTCAGCAAGTCAAGCCGTAGCTTTGCCCCATAGTGTGACTTTTTGGAGCTCTCTATCACTTGGCTATAATTAAGCTATAGCCAAGTGAAAGGCTTCACCATAGTGCTTGCAGGTTAGGAGAACATTACTACATATCATACTGAAATTTACTTCTGAACAGAAGTCAGAATTTTTCGCCTAAAAAATTGTTAGAAAATTAGGCTAAAAGAAAGGATGAAACACAAAATAAGGATGTTGTATTTCTGACTTCAAGGCTTTATGAAGATTTCTTTTAGGAAATTATTTAAACCTTCCCAATCAATTGACGAATACAAAAGGGTATGTAAAATAATGGCTTCATACAATAAAGCCCTTTAACAACGTATTTGGATTCAAGGTTTGTACCCCTTGATTCAACCAAGAACACGCCGAAATAAGTTTCTGATGATGCTTAAAGAAGAGAGAACATAAAGCTTTTATGTGCTGAATTATATCAATTCATCACTACTTATATGGAATGCACATGCTCAAGATGTATGTTCATCACCAATGTATGTGATAGACACATTTTAGTGTCTAGATTGCGCCTTAGTTCCTATTAGGTTAGTACTCTTTAGTGTGCATTTTACGTGTTTTATGGCTTTTGTAGGTACATCGGATAAATAAGGAGTTGTGGAGAAAATTGCTTAAAGAAGTGGATAAGGGGCACCCTCGAGTCAACCCGGTCAAATCGGGTCAAATCGGGTCAAACACGAGTCAACTGCAGCAAGGGATCGAACGGAACTGCTGCATACAACTGGACACTTTGATTCACGGTAAAAATTGGATATTTTCGGCTCAAATTGATACACAAGATAGATGGGACCAATACAAGACTAAACACGTGAAGAATTAGAGGTTTACGTCGGAAAAATAGCCCCAAATCCGAGTTTCGCCGGAAAAAGGGTATTATACTTTGATTCGGATTTGGATGAATTTGGGAGTGTTTTGGAGAGTTCTACTAGGTTTAGAACTCTCCCTAGGGTTTCTACAACCTATATAAACCAAGAGAAGCCAAGAAAAATGAAGGGGGGGGAGAAGCCTAGAGATCGATTTTCGAAGTCACCGGAGTTTGGCCGGAACTGGACAGCGATCCGGTCACCGCCGGTGCTGTTCTTCATCTACCACTGATGTGATTTTATATAGTGGTAAAAAGAGGTTCGATTCTCGAACTTGTGAAGGTAATGATTTCAGAAAATAATGATTCTAATTAACTCTAGAAAATTTCAGGAGTAAGAAAAAGACTAAATAACCTAAAGATGATTTTTGAATAATTTTAAAAATACCAGGAATCAGGAATCAGGTAATTCTAACAACCTATGTGATTAATCAGATAATTCTTTTTAAATTAATTAAAGCCCAAATAATTGCCAAAATTGGTTTTGTTATGCTAACAAACAGAGGTAAATCACAAGCATGGACTATTAAAATTAATTAACTAAGCATAATCCATCAAGCAAAAGCACAACTGTT
>JAJJMC010000014.1:0-25424 GCA_023531435.1 Papaver californicum | reverse complement strand
TAACTCACTAGAAATTAAGGTGCAATTTAGACACAAAAATGTGTCTATCAGCCTACTACTACTGCTCTAGCTTTTACTCAACCTACTATTCCAACAAATTCTACTGCAGTATCTGATTCTATTTGTGTTATGCTTACTCATGTTGATTCAGGTATTTCCACTACTACTGCCAATGCTAATTCTACCAATTCTCTTGCATCTGAAATTATTACTTGTGATACTATTATTCCTGTATCATCAAAACCAATTGAAAATAAGCATCTTATGACCACAATGGCATCTTTAAGAAAAAGGTGTATTCTACAAAGCATTCACTATCTGCTGGCTCTAATTGCTTTAACACCACCTCAAATTCCTACTTGTGTTCACTAGAAGAAAAATAGCTTTCAGTGACGGTTCTGAAATATAGAAAAGTGACTGTCAATGAAAGTTGACGGTTTGTTAACTCAACCGTCATCGATAGCTCTAACTAACCATGACGGTCAGAAATATCGTCATTGAATATCTATACCATTATGGTTTCTCTGTAAAAATGTCACAATAAGATGGTCATACGGTGACGTTTATAAGTCGTCAGTTAATGTGACAAAGAGAACGGTTGTAATGTTAAACGTCACCATAGCTTGTACTGTGACAGTTGGTGGAAAAAACTGTTGTCATAAAGTTGGTGTAGGTAGTAGCTAATTCTTAAAGACGATAGACCCACTGCCACATAAGACAATGTGTCCAAAAGTGAGAGCATGTGATTAACGCCGCACTGGTTCTCCTTTTGTTATCTCTCTCGCTCACCTTCTCTCGCTCACTTTCTCTCTTCTTATGGTTCTCCACTAGTAATCACAAAACCAAATCTCTTTTCTGATGTTGCTCAAACTAGTAATCACAAAATTAAAAAACCCCGCATTTCCAAATTAAGTTTCTTCTTCCTCGTTGTTTTTCCTCTACCAGAAGATTGTTTTTTCTTCAATAATAAGGTATAGAAGACTCATCGTTTTCTATCAGATTTTCATTTCCATCATGGCCGACATCATTTATCAAGGAGTGAAGGCTTTCAGATTTTTTGTTGGATAAGGGGTTTAGAAAGAAGACAAAGTTCTTTAAATTCTTGGAATCATCGTTGTAACTGTTGATTTCAATCCGAGTTAGGTTTTCATTGATTTGATCAATTTTTTTCCGTGTTGGTAATTTTTCTCTTGTGATTTAAACTCAGGTAAAATTGTCTATGAAGGACCTTATGGAACTGATTCTTTGGGCGGAGTGATTAATAATGGATTTTTCAAACATCTGATCCATTTATTATTCTATCTTTAAAAATCTCGTTTTTTAGATTTATAGGGTTTTAATATTGGAAGTGTTAATATTTTGCAGATGCTACTTGCTCGTGGATTCATACGATGAGTCTAAGCTTTTCTTCTACGAATAATTTATCATTTGTTGCATCTTACTAATATCTTTTCGGTTCTCTGATTGATTTGGTTTGGTTGAAACACAGGGTGTTTTTGCTGCTCTTGCTATGGTGATGTGGGAAATTTGTATGACTTCCTTGTTGATCCTTGACTCTTCAAAAATATTTATTGATATGGGTTTCCTGATATGAGAAAACTGATATTTGTTGCTATGTGGATATTACAGGAAAACGGAGAAAACTGATATATGTTGCTATGTACTGTTTTTAGATGCAATTTTCAGAAGTGGTGAATATTATGAAAGGTTGTAACCTTACTCCAGATTTAATTTATTGAAACAGATTCAAGCTCCTCCTCTAGTGCCAAGTTTGTTTGTGAAGTATAAGAGCTGGAAGATTGGAAATATCTACTTGATTGAATCAGTGCATAATAAAGTTGAAGTTCTGGATAATGTATCTCGTTCAAAGAATGTGAACTGCTGTCAATGTTTCAAACTTTGGTTAACAAGACGTATTTTTTTAAATGAGATTGTAAATTGAATCCAGTAATAAGTAATATACTAGTTTACTATGGTCTTTATCTGGTTTCTTATTTTAATTTCAGTTTGAACTTGGTTTAAGGGAGAAAAAGATTGTTATTGCAAGACCATTAGCACCTAACCAATGGTTATTAAGGTGAAGAAAAAGCTGTCACTTTTTATATTTTTACAATAAAGAAACCGTCATCAAAGAACATATAGGATGACGGTGGCATCAAGGAACTGTTGTAGATATTTCTTACGTTGACGCTTTTGAACAGCACATTACTGTTTTGGTGATATTATGTAGCGGTTGTTTTTCTAAACTGCTATGGTAACCTTCTTAAGGTGGCACTTTTTGTATTCAAAACCGTTACAGATATCTCTTACAATGACGTTTTACCAACATAACAACAACTTTTGAGGTTCATATGTGACGGTTATGTGACAGTTTGTAACCATCATTATAAAAGGACTCCTACGGTGACACAGGCTTTGGTAACGCTTATAGATTTCAACAAAACCGTCATAAAATGATATCGTGACAGTTCTGAAATGTCACCAATGTTGATTTTTGTACTAGTGGTTAGTCAACCAAAGAAAGTTTCAAAGTGGAATTCTTAATTGGTTGATGAATACAATGCCCTTCAAAGCTGGAACCTGGTCTATTGTGCCCTATGATCTATCTCAGAATCTTGTTGGTTGTAAATGGGTCTTCAGAATCAAATATAAGCCAGATGGTGCAATTGACATATATAAAGCAAGGTTTGTTAAAGGGTTTCATCAACAAGAGAGTCTTGATTATAATGATAATTTTAGCCCAGTGGCAAAACATACAACAATTAGAATCATCTTAGCCTTGGCAGTCAATTACAATTGTTCAATTGCTCAGCTTGATGTGAGCAATGCTTTCTTTCATGGAGATCTAGTTGAATATGTTTACATGTCTCAACCTTCAGGTTTTGATGATCCAGATCATCCATCTTATGTTTGTAAATCGCATAACTCATTATGAGGGCTCAAACAAGCACCAAGGGCTTGGTATGAGAAGTTACTCATTGTTCTTGTCTCTTATGATTTCAAGATTTCATCTGTTGATTCTTCAATCTTTGTGCAAAAATTTGATTCAAAAATTATTATTATTCTAGTTTATGTTGATAATAATTTGTTAAATGGAAACTCTAAGGATTATTGCACTGAGCTAATCACTCAACTTCAGAGTTATTTCCCAATTAAGAATTTTGGTGATCTTCACTACTTCTTAGGTCTTGAAGTCAAAATAAATGCAGATGGTTTATTTCTTTGCAAACCAAGTATACACTTGATTTTTGATGTGGCTGGAGCTAAGTGTTGTTCTTCTCCAGTTCCTGTTGGTTGTAAACTTAGGGAATATTCTAGTGGGGTCTTAGTTGATCCTTCCTCTTACAGGTCTCTTGTTGGTACCTTGCAGTACCTAACTTGGACCAGACCTGAGATTGGCTATGCAGTTAATCAGGTCTTCCAACACATGCAAAATCAAACTAATGATCATCTAGTGGGTGCTAAAAGAATTTTAAGGTATATTAAAGGTACTTTTGACTATGGAATTCTATTTAGCAAAGGTTTGTGTGTTGTGTATGGTTTTAGTGATGCTGACTGGGCTGGAGATCCAGATTCAAAAAGGAGTACTGGTGGCTACTGCATCTTTTTTGGTTATAATCCTATCTCTTGGTCTAGTAAAAGACAATCCACGTTTTAAGACTATCTACAGAAGCTGAATTTAGGAGCCTAGCTAATTCTGAAGCTGAAGTTCTATGGGTATGCAAATTGTCGAAGGATCTTCATATTTTCTTACCTACTTCTCCTTCTATGCTATGTGACAATCTGAGTGTTATATTCTTCTGCTTTAATCATTTGTTTCATATAAGAATGAAACACATGGCTATTGACTACAATTTTGTCAGGAAATTGGTTCAATCCAAGGAGTCGTTGATTTCCTACATATATACAATTGATCAAGCTACGGATATTTTTACAAAAGGGTTGGCTGGACCAAGATTTGCATTACTCAGGAACAAGTTAAAAGTTTGCACTGTTTAAATTGAGGGTGCCTAATAACACATAGTCTTACACCCTTATTACACCACTATTATATGCTGTCAGTTTAGTGTAGGTTAGCCATTACAAGCTATTAATGTGTACTTTAGTCTTGTCCTGTTTTTCGGTGTGTTATATAAAGACTTTATCAGTGTTTCTATTTGTAAGTTCTTCTGTGAGAGAAATTGATTCTCAGTGCAATACATTACTTATTCTTTTTCTTCTATCATTAATTAATGAATATCGTCTTTCAAATTAAAAAATAAAAAATTGAGGACCTTTGATAAGGGTACGGATTTTGAGATCTAATCCCAGAACATCACGAGAAGAGAAAAAAAAAACCATCTAGCAATTTCGGGGTATATTGTTTCAACACCATTAAGTTATGCTGTTAGTACAATATGGGGGACATTAGTAACTTTAGGACTTAATACGTACACGAGACATTATGAAAGATTGAATCTCCTTTGTAATTTTTTGGACAAAAATCCTTTACCAACCATGTAAATAAACAATGTAAAAACTGCCTATATTCAACAGATTTTTTTTTAGAGGATCTCATGACTTTCGGCCTGGGATCCATCATTATCAAGGATTGTTATTATTTATACAAACTTTTAAAACTAGACATTCACATAAAAAATGTCTACCCACAAGTATACCACATTGTCAATGCATTGGTTAAATCGGTTAGTGCCGGAGAAACTTTTTAGGAAACATAAAGATATCTTACATGGATTTCCACTTTTTTCCTCACAAGACATTCCATTAGAGAAACTCTAAATGGGTATTTAAGAATTAAGCTCATGCTTAACAGTTAACACCAAACTCATAATCAATAACAAGAAGGATCTAGATACCTTTATATGTAAAGCATTGGATGCTCATTACTCCTTCAAAATTCAGGTTAGGAGAGGTACGCCACATTGCTGCATTGACGTGGACACGGGATACAGATACGGCACACAAAGACATTGGCTATTTAAATAAAATTAGGACGCGGATACATTAAGGAATCAACTATACTTCCACATATAGGACTTAAGGAGCCAAGTGATGAAATCTTGTTTCTCAAGGTTATATCTTAACCGTCCACTTAAACCCTAAAAAACAACAACTTCTAGTTCTCAATCTGTACCTCGGACCTTCTTCCATATAACCAAGAATTTCGTCTTATATTTGCTTAGTTTGAGCCGAGAGAGAGGGGATGGAAATAGACCATTATACTGTTCTAGAGTTACCATCAGGTGAAAAAGGAGCAAAATTAAGTGATGCAGACATTAAAAAAGCTTATAAAACCAGAGCCCTAGAATTACATCCTGACAAACGTCCCGATGATCCTGATGCAAATATTAATTTTCAAAAACTTCAAACATCTTTCGATATTCTGAAAGATAAAACAAAGCGTAAACGCTTTGATGATCTATTGCGTTTGCGTGTTCAACCCCAACGTCAGTCATCACAAGTTGATTCCAGATAACGCCAACGTCAGTCATCACAACCTGATTCCAGAAAACGCCAACGTCAGTCATCACAACCTGATTCCGGAAAACGTAAAACGACGGCTGATCATTTTGAGCGAAAACGTACTTCTTTTGCTCCTCCTGATCCTGATAGAGTAGCTCGAGAGACACTAGCTCGACTGAACAGACTAGCTCGACGGAAGACGAGAGATTTAAAAAGAAATTTGGCTAAGACATTGAGAAAATAATTAGCAAGATGCGCAAGTTAAAAGCTGCTGCGGCCCAACGCTTTGTAATGGCTTCTCGATCAAATATGAAAATGGCTTCTACCGACGATGCTGCAGCAGTACGTATAGGGTTTTTCTTATTTTTCTTTGTAAGATATACTTTGATAGCTTATGCTTCAACTAGAATGTTTGAACGACATCAAAAAACCATCCTCTATATATTTTTCCCTTCCGATATTTTTTTATTTAATTTATATAATGTTTACGAATGTGTGACAACAAAACTGTATAACTGGCCGCACATCTACACAATTCTTCTTTCAAGTAAGTAGTACTTAATCCATAATGTACGGCCAAATAAAAAATAACTGCGAAAATAGATTATTTTATTTTTTTTGCTCAAGTAATTTGATGGTAGGATATGTAGTAGAGATTGTTGTTGGTTGTTGTTTTTTCTCAGTCAATTTAATCTTTTTCCAAAAAAAACAAAAAAAGAAACTTAGTTGGAAAACCTTGAGGTGACTTGAAAGCATGTTGGATCTGCGGATATTTTTGAAGTGATCTTTGGGCATTCAAGGCGCTGCACCTCTGAAGTTAACCAAATAAAAAAGGGCTAACAATTTTAAATTTAAAACAGCCATACGTATAATTTAAAGTTAAACTAAAAATTAGATTTTATTTTTTAGATAGTATTAGTTGTAGAGGTGTAAACGTCTGTCCAGCCCAGCCTACAAAATCACGTACCTAGTGTGTCGTGCGTCCGTATTATGCTGGACTAGGACTAAGGTGTATTATGTTGTGCCGTGCTAGGGCATGATATGTGTGTTAGAAAAATAATCGTGTTATAACGTGATATTTTATATTAGCATACTTATTTTATATTTTCAAAGAATATATTTTTTAGATATTTAGATATTATATATATTATTTTAGAAATAAGTCTATATAATGAAAATAAAATGTTAAAAATTTACTAGAATAAAGACTCTTCTATATAGTGCTTTATTCATGTTAAGATGTGCTTTCTTAATATGTTGTGTTATGGTGTGCTTCGTGCTTATCTGAACCGCATATTATGATGTGCCACTGTACCAATCAATCTGGCTCATCCTATCCCACGAAACCACTGTGTCGTGTCGTATTGTGTCTTGATGTGCCGAGTTACATATTGAGTCATGATGTGCTTAAAATTTAGTGTATTGTGCTGGGTAATAAACTTGCTAGTATGACCCAATTTACACCTCCAGTAGATTGTATTAAAAAAAAGAAAACTAATTACAGAAGAAAAGGAGTACTACAATAGCCACACCAAGACAGTAAAGCAAATCCGCACATATTTGCGCGAAAAACTAAAATACAAAATAGACCATCCAAATTATGCATCAGGCCCCAACGATGAATAAGTTGGTTTTGCACCATCAAAAGTTTAAAGCCTTATTGTTAACAACAACTTGGGCATTTTATATCAAACTTTATTACGCAAAGGAATGAGGATTGCATTTAGTGAATGGTATAGTTTGGGGTTATTTTTTTCCAAAACCCAAACTTTGGTTCCTGCATATGTGCAGTTTGTCCGTTGGCCCTAGGAACAACCACTAGAAAGTAAGTCTCCGTTTAATTTAACACTTGGTAATAAATTTTATGGATTTACACTTTTATCCCCCCAACATTTCGATACACGGAAAATGCACCACAAAAAGGCCATTGGAAAAAGACCCGACTTCCATGAACTTGCTAAGTCTCCACATTAGAAATGGGCTGCAGTAGTTATGTGTATGCTTGATTTGGAACCCTGTCATAGAAGCAAGTGGAGTAAACTAAAGAATCTATAAGATATACAAACATTATACATGGCGGAGGTGTAAAACGTACCGATCCAGCATAATTCAATCCACGTGCCACTTGTCATATTGTATTGTGTCAGAAATTTAGGTGTGTTGTGCCGTGCTGCACGACATGCTTTGCTGTGATATGTCAGAAAAATAACTGTGATATGTCGTTTTGTACTGTGTCAGCATACTTATTTTATGTTTTTCAAATAAAACATTTTTCAGATATATTTTAGATATTATTATAGAAATAAGTCAACATAATAAAATTAAAATGTCAAAAATAGGCAAGAATAAATACTCTTTTGTGAAATATACATGAAATGTGATGTATTGTACCATTTTTTATAGTGTTTTATACATGTTATGACGTGCTTTCTTAACGTATCGTGTTGTGCCGCGTGTTGTGCTTATTTGTGCCGTGTGCTATGTTGTACCGATGTGCCTATTAGTATGGCATAAAACAACACACTAAGCTAACGTGATGTACCGTACCGTGCCAGGTTAGTGTTATGTTGTGATGCGCTTAGATTTTAACGTACTATGAAGTGTTGTAAATGTCCTGACACAATAAATTTTACACCTCTAATAGATAGCATAATTTTAAGTTAAGAGGGAACAATAGTCCTACATTGATTAAACTCCTAGCATGACTATTCTATATAAGCATGAGGTCCACTCGACTCATTACCAATTGATTTTGAGTTGGATGTCCTCATGTTAATATGGTATCAGAGCTAAGATCCGCCCGTGCGATAGTCCAATATGGCTAACCAGGCCCAATATAGCTACCGTTCGTACCCTAACATGGCTAACCAGGCCCAACATGGGTACCACTTCATAAGGTCCACATTGTAAAGGACTCAAAGAGCCTACATGTGAAGGGGGTATAATGGGAATAATAGTTCCACATTGATTAAACCCGCAGCATGACTACTCTATATAAGCATGGGGTCCATTCCACTTATTGACAATTGATTTTGAATTGAATGTTTTTATATTAATACCTAATTACTTAATATGATTATTTGAGTAGAATAAACCGTATGAACAAGCATTTCCTATTCCTTAATATGAATTAAATTATACCTACAGTATGATCAAGAACTTATCTCCAAATTTTGGTCGGCCGATGAATTCAACCTACAATATGAGGCCCAACACCCGAGTACTGCTTTATCATTCTCGGGCGCTATCTTCTATTTTATGAGTCTAACTAATTGTGTCTCTATGTTCCAAGCCAGGATAAGGGTTGAGAGTTCGTGATTGGCGTGGGGAGTCAATGGTAAAAAATATAACCATTTCCCTGCGAAAATAAGGTTGTGATAGGTCTAGTGAGCCAACGATAGATCAAAAGAGGGTGAAAGCAATATCAAGATGAGCGAACGCTTGATAAATCCTCGTGTACCTTTATTTGATTAAAACCAATAAAAAGTAGAGTAATATAAAGATGGATAACCATTTAGAAAGTCCTCGTATTTCCTATCTAATCTATCCTAATTTTTTTGAGGCTAAATATTTAGATGAAGAAAATATTTATAGCTTATTTTTAGGCGTAAATAAAGTGTATAACTAATTATTTGTTTTACATATAGAGTATCCGTAAAAAATATTTAAATAATATATTTCCAATCAACCGTACCTCCATTATTACACACTGAGTTTCAAAAGCTTAACCCGTTTTCCCATGCATATTTTGGAGGCAGGTGTTTGTTTCTCAAGGTTTTATCTTAACCGTCCACTTAAACCCTAAAAAACCACAACTTCTTATTCTCAATCCGTACCTCGAACTTTTCATAATATAAACAAGAATTTCGTCTTATACTTGCTTAATTTGAGAGAGAGTGGATGGAAATAGATCATTACGTTGTTCTAGGGTTACCATCTGGTGAACAAGGGGCAAAATTAAGTGATGCAGCCATTATAAAAGCTTACAAAACAAAAGCCCTAGAATTACATCCTGACAAACGTCCTAGCAAAAATTAATTTTCAACAACTTCAATCATCGTACGAAATTCTTAAAGATGAAACAAAGCGTAAACGCTTTGATGATCTATTGAGTTTACGTTTTCGACGCCAACGTCAGCTATCACAACATGCTTCAAGAAAACGTAGAAAGATGGCTACTGATTTTCATGAGCGAGAACGTGCTTCTGATCTTAATAGACTATTTGATGAAACCGAGAGATTATGTAAGAAGATGAACGAAGAGCTTGAAAAAATAATGAAGTTTTATAAATCTAAAGGTACGTGAGTTTTATAATTGATTAAGTGCTTGGATTTAAATTAAGTATCCTTATTTAGGATTCTTATTCGCTACAAACCCTGGTATAAATAAGTTTTATAAATCCTTTATGTACAACTTTTTTTTTTGTAGGGAAATCAAAATCAAGAAGAACGAGGTCAAGGAGGTGATAATGTCAATGACTATGAACCTATGATGATCAGTATCTTTTATCCAAGTACATTTGTTAAAAGAAATAACATATATAAGGTATTTCGATCGATGAATTATCCACAAACAATTTGGAGAAAAGTATATATCCATCTGTTGAGTTGGACTTTTTAGCTTGATCATAGTAGTATAATGAAACTGAATGAGTTATATTTTCATTACAACATATGAAATTTTGTATTTAGTGGTTGATCAGCTGAATTAATCTTAACTAACTTATTTGAATGTAATGTAAATTGTTTTTTTTGGTCGATAAACTATGTTTCGTGTAGAGAGTTTCAGACTAACATCATTGATATTATCATTCAATAACTTTACTATTGCTCTACTTCAATAATATCGGCCACATGCATATTGATATAGCTGGACAAAGTTTTACCTAGCTAATATCTTTCTATGTTTTTGTTAACATGATAATATTCGGTTGGGTACAAAATATCAACATGTATAAAATGAACATCCATTGGTACATGTTTCGGTTGGATCTACAAAAATATCACAGTGCTAATTATAAAAACAAATAAATACTGCTATTTCAATATTATATCTAGGTTCGGTATGGTTGATAAATTAAAATACTTTCTTTAAGGAACAAATTCAGTTAAGTATTATCTTTTCGACCAAACTCAAACTCTTTGCTTGATCTTGCTGATTCTTGGAATCATAGTAATCCCACTAGTTCTAGGCACTTAATCTGGGACCTCATTCCGACAGTTATTCTTTAGACAATCTAGAGAGAATTCAAAACTGACACTAGAACTTTAGTGCTTGCTTGGGCAGCAGCCTCGGACAATAGGATGCATCTTAATTTTGCCCATTCCGGTAAAGACTCTGTATATTCTACTCATTTAATAAATCCCTCTTCTAATAAATAAATAAATAAATAATTCCACCATGCCGAATACAGGCATAAGAAGATTCCTAATTTCGTTGTTGTGAGGGCACATGTCTTCGTAGTCGTGCTTGCATCTTGGTTTAATGGTCGGAGTCAACAATTAAGGGATAATATTATTCTAAATTTCTAACTAGTTGTTGGCCATATTGTATTTGCAAATGTATTCTAATTCGATCAATTTTTTTGCCATAAAATTAGAATCCAAAGAAGAAGAACAACAGCAACAACTTCTTTGCGGGAAGAACAAATGTCAACTCTACCAGAAGAGATCTACCTCGACATCCTTTTGAGAGTACCAGTGAAATCATTACATATATGTAAGTGTGTTTGCAAGTCTTAGTTTTCCATAATTTCTAATCCTGATTTTATTAAATCCCATCTCAATCATACTACTACCCAAAAAAACAACTATAGTCTATTGCTTCAAATGAATAACACGTATTTAAGTTATGATTCATTCTCATCTGATGATGCTGTTGTTGTTGAATTGGATTTCCCCTACAAAAACTATAGACATGAGATTAAATTGTTGGGTTCATGTAATGGACTGATATACGGCTGGAATTGTTATCTGAGCTTCTTTTTTCTCTGGAACCCAGCCACAAAGGAATACAAGAGATTACGCAAATCACCGGATACATTTAATTATTATGGTAAATTACATGGTTTTGGTTATGATTATGGTACCGACGATTACAAGTTTGTGAAGTTTGATGAGAATAAGGGGCGTACTTTCGTTCTAATCTATTCTTTAAAATCGAACTTATGGAATAGTTTTATATCCATCCAGTATGAGTTTCCTTTTACCCAGGTGTCTGGGGTGCCTTTCAATGGAGCTCTTCATTGGTTTGGGAGTATTATAGGTAAAACATTATCCACAGTAATAGTCTCGATCAATTTCAGTGACGAGAAATTTGAAGAACTGCAACTACCAACAACACAATCTTATATGAATATAGGAGTGTTGGAAGATTGTCTTTGTGTACTTGTTAAATCTAAAGAGACATTTGAAGTATTGGTCATGCAAGAGTATGGAGTTCCAGACTCTTGGACCAAACTTTATACCATTACGTATGAGAGCATAATGTGTAATTCCGGTTGTTATGTGGAGCTTATCGGGTCTTTTAAGAATGGCGCCGAGATTCTATTCAGGGTCTCATGTGACTTAATTTCATATGACTCAAAGTCTGGAACTGCTAGAAAAACATATTTTGATTATATACACGACATGGGAGCAGTGAAATATATTGAAAGCTTAGTTTCTCTAAACTCTAATACTGTTGTGGGGAGAAGGGAAAAGAGAGAAATCACTAGAATCTTGAAGAAGAGGAAGAGAAACAGGTGAATATGCTATTTTGTCCTTGTTATTAATACAAATTTGGTGTAGTTCCCATGCGTTACAACCTTAAAAACATCATGTAATGGAAATGAATTTTGATTTGTATCGTGTCTACAGAAATACGCCTTCTTGGCTAGAATTTGAGTTATATTTTTTGTCACTAACTTTGTGCTTGAATCATCCAATTTCTTGAAGTTCTACACCAATAGTTAGAGTTAAGAGTGGGAGATATTTATACCCTATATAAAATTGTTACATTTTAAATCAGATTGATATCTAGATCGTTATCTGGTTGCCATCTAAATGTGTCAGCCCAGTTATACCAGTAAACTGTCAGAGTAAATGGTCAAAATTAATTGTCACTAAATGGTCAAAGTTAGCATCAAGTGGTCAAAGCCCGACCTAGACCGTCATCCCATTTCTCCAGGCCCGATTTATTGGTATGTTTTGCCAGGCCCATCCCATCATCCAATTTTGATAAGCCCAGTCTATCGGCCCATTTCACCAGGTCCGATCCCTCGCCCATTTTGCATGTCCTAATCCGCCAATCCAATTCTTCCGGCCCAATCCGCCGATCTAGTTTGCTTGTCTAAGTCCGTCGCTCCATTTATACCATCCATTTACGGTGTTAACCAATGTTCCATCTATTTTTCTAGCCCAATGTTTTAGTCGGTCTATCTGCCTAGTGGTCTAGCCAAACTACCAGCTCATTCTGCTAGTCATCCAGTCAGCTTAGTCTGTCAGCAAGTTTTTCCAGTCAAAGTTCGGTGGCCGAAGTCAACATGCAGTCGAAGTCAAAGTCCACTGGTCAAATCTGTTGACCTATGCAAATTGGTCCTTCCCACCGATCCAATGCCAGAACCTTAAAAGAAGGTTCTGGATGTATTTGGACTGCGTGCTTGTTAAGCCACTGCAAAGGAAAGTTCTGGATAGGGTGGGACTTGGTCGGGTTCGAAGGCTTGGATTGGACAAGCCAGAGGTAGAAACCTCTTGGTCGGCCTGAAAATTTTGTCCACGGTCAGACCACGATGTATCTTTGTTCTTCGGATAGGCCCATGGAAGTCTTGACCATGTGATAAAAATAAATAATTTAAGTAAAAATTATAAAGACTAATAGAATAATAATCAATTTCTAAAAAATTAAGATTATTTACAATAATATAACAAATTTTTATGTTCAGAACATAACTATCATCAAGGTGATAGATATAATATATATATGTATATATATATTTTTTATTAAATTTAAGAATTACAATTATAATTACTCTGCATGAATAATAATACTTTACATAAAAGTAATTTATATAACTATATAAATTGCGATGTAATTTTTAAGTTGGGCGGTTTGCTCGGGTTTATAAAATTTGTGTCTAATATCCGCCAAACTATGCTCCCCGAGGTGGTATGAATGATGAATCCTCCACATCCAATTTTAGTCGTCTTGGAAGGTACCCTTGATGTTGGATTTGTCACATCCAATCCCGAAAACAGACTCATTGCAAAGACGCTTAAAAAGGGAGATGTGTTTGTATTACCCGTCGGGTTCATTCATGCTCAGGTTAATCATGGAAATACCCCAGCTGTTGCTATTGCGGCTCTAAGCAGTCAGAACCCTGGTGTGATCACTATTGCTAATGCTGTTTTTGGTTCTAAACCTTTCATTCCTAGTGAAGTTCTTGCCCGGGCTTTTCAAGTTGACCAGGGTGTTATTGACCGTCTCCAGGCTCCAATTAAAGCCTGATGATAACTGTTTGTATACGTATTGAAGAATAAGACTCAAATTAAGCAACCTATTGTTGATTTGTCAACTTTGATGATTTTTTCCGCTGTTTTAAATATTTGAAAGAATTGCTAATGTATTCTCTGCCAAGGAAAGTAAAGTGCAAGATACAATCAGGGATATCAAAATTCAAGCTTTTCACTAGGGAGGTGGTTCTCCTTGCTTTGTTGTGGGATTGATACTTCTCTTTGTTAAGGATACAGGGTTAGGGTACTGTCATGGGGTATTTGTGAGGTCGCTTGGCCCTACTCTGTTTTGATAATTTTGTTAAAATCAGAGAGAGAGAGAGAGAGAAATGTTGGAGAAGATGATATTAATGATTTTGATTTACATTATAATTATTTTTACACTAACGATTGGTATTTATACCAATGTCTTAACACCTAGACATAGTCAAAAGAGATAGACTAAGTCAAGTCAAAACACTCTGACTTAGTCTATAACATACCCCCTCAAACTGAGGAAGTGGTGAAGCTACAGAAACACTGAACAATTTTGAAGTTTTAGTTGACTGATGTATCAGCAACAGAAGAGGTGAAAGAACATCCAAGAAGTAGCAGCAACAACTTAGAGAAGATAGGAAAACATAATCCCTTAGTGAAAAAATTTGTCAATTGATCTTCACTTGCAACATGATGTAACTTGAGGAAGTCAGATTCCACCAATTCTCTGACAGCATGATAGTGAACCTCTATATGCTTGGACCTTGCATGAAAAACAGGATTAGATGCCAATGAAATAGCACTAGTGTTATCAAAAAAAGTATGCACAGGACCATCTAGTTGTAATCCTAACCCCCTTAAAACATATGAAACCCACTGTAATATAGCAGCAGTCACTGTCAAACATTTGTATTATGCCTCAGCAGAAGATTTGGAGACAGTTGGGTGCTTCTTAGATAACCAAGCAATAACAGAATTTCCCAAAAGAACAACATAACCAGAAGTTGATCTTCCGGTATCAGGACATCCAGCCCAGTCAGAGTCAGTATATGCCTTTAAGCATTGCAAATCACTAGATCTAAGACAAATACATGTACCCAAACTTTCTTTCATGTATCTAAGGATTCTTTTAACCGAAAGCATATGAGTATTTGATGGAGCATGCATAAACTAAGAGAAATAAGAAACAACAAACAGATATCTGGTCTTGTTAAAGTCAGATACTGTAAACTACCCAATATGTTCCTATATTCTGTTGGATCACTCAATAAAGTCATATCAGTTAGAGAGACTCTGTTAGCCTTAGCCACAGGTGTTATGCAGGGTTTGCAGTTCCACATTGCAGCCTTAGACAAAAGATCCAGAGTGTATTTTTTATGAGTAAGCAACATAGTGTCAGAAGTAGGTTGTGTAGCCTCAATGCCCAAAAAATAAGTCAGAGTACCTAACTCCCTCATAAAAAACCTATTCCCCAAGGTTTTTATCAAATTATTTATTAGACTATCAGAACTACCAGTCAACAAAATATCATCAAAATATAATAAGAGAATTAACATGTCAGGACCTTGTCTATAGATAAACATTGAGTTATCTGACACAGACTTCTGAAAACCATAAGACATCAGAAAAAAGCTAAAAGTCTGAAACCATGCTCTTGGTGCTTGCTTCAAGCCATAAAGACTTTTTTTCAACTTGCATACATGGGAAGGAAAATCAGGATGGATAAATCCCTGTGGTTGTGAAATATATACTATGTCATCTAGATGTCCATGCAAGAATGCATTGGAGACATCTAATTGCTTAACAGACCAATGCTTAGTCAAAGCAATTGTAAGAACAATTCTGACAGTAGAAAACTTAACTACTGGGCTAAAAGTGTCCTTAAAATCAACCCCCTCCAGTTGAGTATACCCTTGAGAAACTAACCTAGACTTATACCTGTCAACAGAACCATCTGCCTTCAGTTTCACCTTATAAACCCATTTGCAACCCAATATGTTCATCCAAGGCTCTGGTAGAACATAATCCCATTTTTCCTGATGTACTAACGCATCAACCTCTTCCCTCATAGAAGGTATCCAGTATGGGATTTTAGAAGCAGTCTTAAAACTTTTGGGCTCAGTAGTTGGTGTTAATAAGGATGTGAATGCAATAGGAATAGGATGCCTAATATTGAGATTACCAACATGATCAGGATACAATTTGGGCTTTAAAATTCCCAGCTTTGATCTAGTAACAACAGTACTAGTAGGAATAGGAATACAGTCAGAAGCAGATGGAAGTTGTTCAACAACAGAAGATGGCTGAACTGAAGCTATAGAATCTGGAGAAACAGCTGAGGTGAAATAGAATTTGGATTCATCAAAGGCAACATGCCTAGAAATATAAGTCTTTTTGGAAATCGGGTTGTAACATTTGTAACCCTTATGAATTGAACTATACCCAATAAACACACACATAACTAACTTAGGAGAGAACTTATCAACTCTGGAATTTCTTAAGAATGGATAGCATGTAGAGCAAAAAAAAATTAACCATTTGTAATCAGGTATTAAGTGAAAAAGAACCTCATAAGGAGATTTATATGCTAAGACTTCGGAAGGAGTTCTACTGATAAGCTAAGTTGTTGTTTGAAAAGCATCATACCAGAATTCCTTTGAGAAAGAAGCATGAAACAATAGAGTGTTACCCATTTCAGTAATGTGCCTATGCTTTCTCTCAGCTAAGCCATTCTTTTCTTGTGTATTTGGAAAAAATATCCTAATTGAAATCCCCTGTGAGTCAAGAAAAAGCTTAGAATTGACCCTTCACAAGCTCAGTAGCACCATCCACTTGAAAGAACTTTACTTTAGTAGAAAACAAATTTTCTATTAGACTCTTAAAATGTGTAAAATAGGATAGAGCATCTGTTTTGAAAACCATTGGATAAATCCAGTGAAATCTGCTAAAATCATCTACAAAACAATGTAATATCTGAATCCAGCTAAAGATAGAACAGGTGTTGGTCCCTATACATCACAGTGAATTAGATGTAATGGTCGAATTGCATGAGTAGTAGAAGAAGAGAATGGCGATCTTTTACTCTTATCTAACTGACATGGATGACAGATAAAGGATTTAGTAGAAAAATTTGTCTGGATTTGTTTTTGTTTGTGTAACTGATTCAAAATATGTGAGGATGGATGGCCTAATCTAGCATGCCACAAAGAAGTAGCAGAATCCACAGTTGAGGAAACACAGGAAGAAAGATTTAGTGATGGAATAGAAGACAAATGCTGAATTTGGTACAGATTATTAACAACATCACCATGAGCCAACAAATTATTATCAAACATGCTTCTTATCTCATAACCACATGGATGAAACAAAAAATAACAACAATTGTCCTTTGTAAACTTAGCAACAGACGATAGATTATGCTTGAGTTCTGGAACAAGTAACACAGTGTTTAACCTAAAACTAGTTTGTTGTGTTTGCACAAAAGAAGTTCCAGTTAATGTTATAGGCAGTGTCTTACCATTTCCCACCATAACCTTCTCCTTGACAGCATAAGAAGAAGGATGTTGAAGCAAAGATGCATCACCAGTCATATGAGAAGAGGCTCCATTGTCAAACAACCAAGTTGTTGGTGTTGAGTGCTCACTGGTGTCAGAGGAAGTGACATTAAAAGATGAAAAAGCATTATCCATCTCAGCAACATTAGCAGCAGCAACAGTAGATCCTACATTCTTTGGAGGAGCATATCTAAAGAAACACCTACTTGCATAGTGTCCCATTTTCCTGCATATTTGACATTCCACAGTTGAATAGTCATTCTGTGTTCTTCTAGTGCCACCAGAACCAAGAATTGACACAGAACCAGAAGTAGATCCAGTTGTTGAACCATTTTTATAAAACCTTGAAGTATTTCTTGAATTCTTGAATCTTCTATGATTATTGAAACTAAACTGGATCCAAGTTTTGCACCAGAGGAAACATTTCTAGAGTAAAATGCTACTAACTCTTGAGAATCAAACTTTGTTGTCATCTTGATGTTGATCATGTAGCCATTGCTCATGAATTAGCAATCTAGCTTTAAGTTCAGAGAATATAAAAGATGATTCTCTATTATATGCAGAGACAACAAAGTTTTCATATTCTCTACCTAAGACATTCAAGATATGCATAGTGAGATCAGCCTCACTCACCTTTTCTCCAATTGCAGACAGAGAATCAGCAATCATTTTGATTTGATGCAGACAAGAAGTAATTGATTGAGTACCCCTACGAATATTCTGAAGTTGGTTACGAAGCATACCTCTTCTAGCAGTAAATTGTTGCTTAAATGTTGTTT
Source organism: Papaver californicum (assembly GCA_023531435.1). NCBI lineage: Eukaryota > Viridiplantae > Streptophyta > Magnoliopsida > Ranunculales > Papaveraceae > Papaver > Papaver californicum. The sequence continues at coordinate 7,162 of JAJJMC010000014.1, read as the reverse complement.
CAAGAAACAACCAAGTCTCTCTGGCAGATGAGAGACCTAGAACATCACTGGAGACAGTTGATGTTAATGTTTCTTTTAAACAACTAATTACAAATCTATCAAGTTTACGCCAATAAATACATCTTGGATTTGTCACTGGAAATCCATTTGTTAGTATTTCTGTTGGTGGTTCTTGAATCTCACCATTAAGATAACCAAATAAATCTGTTGAAATGAGAATTGATTCAAACTGATCTTTCCATAACAAAAAATTTTGTTGAATCAAGTTTAATTGAAATGAAATTTGAAATATTAGTAAATGGAAGAGAGAAATTTGATGAGAAATATGGTTCTGCAGCAGTTGCATTTGAGTTTGTACCCCAAGGATCTGATCGATTAGCCATGCATGTAAAATTGTTTGATGATTTGATGTTAAATGATTCGGAAAATTTCATATCAAAAGAATGTTGATTAAGAAATATGTTGATGAAGAAAATGTTGTTGAAAAATGTAGAAACAGATTCACAAGAATCAAAGATCTAAGAAGAGAAAATTTGAGAAAAAATTGAGAACATTGAAGAATGTTTGAATCTGGAGAAGCAAAATGATGTTTGTAAAAAAAAAAAGAATTCACTAATTTTGATTCAAGATGAAGAACTCAACTCTGATACCATGATAATTTTGTTAAAATCAGAGAGAGAGAAATGTTGGAGAAGATGATATTGATGATTTTGATTTTCCTTACAATTATTTTTACAATAATGATCGGTATTTATACCAATGTCTTAACACCTGACATAGTCAAAACAGATAGAATAAGTCAAGTCAAAACACTCTGACTTAGTCTATAACATGTTTTGCTCAGCATTAATTTTGTTGTTGCTTTTGTCTCCCCTTGGTACTTCGTTTTTCTATTTCTAATATAATATACTCCTTCGGTCACAGTTTAGACGAAGATTTAGATATTTTCACGTAAATTAAAAAAAAAAAAAAAAAAAAAACTAAATATTCTCTAAATATATTGTTTAATATTAATTTTTAAAATATTTAAATTTCAGAGTTAATTATTTGTTCCTTGTTTATGGTATCTGATTTAAATACAGGGACAAAAAACTAAGAAAAATATAAAAACCTTAATTTATTTGGGCCTACAAATAAATCCTAAACATTCAACTAAACTTGGACGGAGGAAGTAGTATAATCTTTTCCTTATCTAGCAAAAATATATGATTGTTTAGAGGGTGTTTGGATATAAATTAAGAAGTAACTTTTCGACTTAATTAAGTTAAAAGTCAACTTCTAGAAACAGATATCTTTTATGTGAAACTTTTTGCAAACCGAAGTGAAAAATCATGGTGTAATCCAGAATTATTTAGGAACGGATATATCCATTTCGAAATTACAAATCTTTTAAAATTGAAAGATTTGTTCTTAAATTTTTCTTTTTCTTTTTTTTGATGCGTGAAAACGGGACCAACCCCTATCCGAACCTAGCCAGGTAGTCTGGCCCCATGGTCGGGTCGTAATCAACCAAAATATTCAAGTTCTTACTCTCCAAAAATATATTTAAGTACAGGGATAAGAACAAGTTCGTTCCCACAAGGAGACAATAGATTACTATATATTTCAGTCACGTAAACAAGTAAACAGGGGGATTTTGTTGTTGTTTTAATAAACTAAACTAAGCTAAAAGTAAATACGCAAGTAAATAGAAATGTGAAATAGGGAGAAAAAGCATTGGTTAGAGATTTCATCGTCCGTTATCCAACATGTTATCAATCAAAGCATACTCAACATTCATGCATTAGTAATACCAAAAACCCTAAAGTAGCCAGTTATCTCGTCTACTTCGGAAAAACTCCTAATATCATCACAGAATGAGTACCTCCACCCTATGAATTCTTATGCACCGGATAACTTGAGTGAGTACCTCCACTCAAGTTCAACCCAATGATAGCTATGGTCTTTGTGAGTTGAGGTTAATCTAGATAACCCGGCGCAGTTCGCTACTCGGGTTCAACCTAGGTCAAGCTTCTACACATATTCGTATGGCAACATCCCGTCGTTAACAAATATGTTATACTACTTGTAACCGGAGTCCCTCGACAGAATCGACTCTCAGAACTCCAGTCTAGTAATAGATATCAATGCCTATTCACTTGATTCTAGACTCAAACAAATCAGCAATCAATCATATATCATTATACTTAGTAGAACATGAACGATATTAAGAACATCATGAAATTATGAGATATGCGCCATTCAATTAATAAACATGTCTTCAAACATCAGATTACATCCCTAACCAATATGAAAGGTTTATCTCATCATGGGTTTCTTAAAATCCATGGAAAATAATTAAGAAATAAATACTCAAACCCTGAAAGATAGCGAAGAATTGATTGTAGCTTCGAAGTGTGGCTGCAATGGTAGCCAGCAGCCTCCCAACGCTGCTGTCCTCTTCTCCTTGCTGCTGCCTTCTTTCCACCGTGTATATTCTCCCCCTTTTGCTGTCTCAAAACCATGTATACTTTTATATGATAACGTCCTAATCCTATCCAGCAGCAAACTCTCTAAAAAGAGCTTCCTTCCAGCCGTGAAACTTGTTCGGCTGCCACTTGTGTAGCCCAATTGTGTAGCCAACTTGTATACATGAACATGACCCCCAAATATCCCTTGGGTCTCCTATATATGCTATAGCTACCTCTCCAAAAGGCTTGCCATAAGAAAGGCCTGATTTCTTTCTGTAGAACTTGAGTTAGCCACTTTCACAATCCTAGTAGAACTAGGAAATGTGCTAAGTTTCCTTATTCTACTCCAACAAGATATATCAACTCCAAACTCTTTCCTAATCCCATATGAATTCCCCAAGCTAGCTACTACTCCACCAAGGCTAGCCACTAGCCCATCAAACCACTCTAGCACCTCCAACTCGTCACTTAGCACATTAGCACATACTTCAGCCAACTTAGCGCCTGGGCGCTAGCAGCACAAGCTAATTTGCCACCATGTGGCTTTGCCCATAACTTCCTCATACGAGATCAGAATGACTTCGTTCTTTCGCCGTTGGCTTCGTAATTCAATTTCCTACACTTTGGAGGGTGAAAGGCCTAAATTCAGCAGAGTTTTACTGGCTCCTCAGTAATTCTTCTCATACAGCTCCATTCTGCGGGTTTCTGAACTGTAACCTGAAAAGACAACTAAACTTCGAAAGTAATCAAAATACCTAATAATTCACTCAAATATAGCACATAAGGGTCAGGAAAAGCTACTTTAAATGTATGATTTATGCACCTATCACCCCACTCCCAGACCTACCCCGCCAAACCCAACTATACAACCATATTAATGTGATCACAAACCTTTACGATGGGGATTAAACCTTTGGCTTCCTCTTTACTGGAGTTGATGGAAGTTATTGAACTATAAGCTCACACTCTTGTTCTTAAATTAGTACGGATCCATTTCACTCAAATTTTCAGTCGGGACCATCGTGAACACAGTCATCTAGTATAACTTTACAATTTTAACCTTCAGAAAAATATTATGGAGAAGGTCTGACTTCCATAAACTTTGCTAATTCTTCCCAATGATTAACAAAGGATAAGGCTACTTTATTTGTATCCTTGTCATGTTAGCAAGTGGAGTAAATTAAGAAAAATTCAAGTTATACAAACATTATAAATGGCATCATGTTGCTTCAAAATTAAAAATATGGCATCATTATAGTTAGTCGCCCAATTGCTTGGCTTGCGAGGAAAATTCTACACAAAACTAAGATTATTTGAGCCGAATCAACCATAAGACTAAGAAGTTATATCTTCTAATTATTGTTGGGGGTCAAGTCAACCAGCAAAAAAAATTGAAACCTTCACTGATCTTTTATTATATACCCTGTGTTAATATTTTTTTGTATATTGCTGCTAGGCCAAGTGAATGGCATCTTCTTTATCTACAAGTAGTAGCAAATAACTTGCTAAAGTTCTCATCATCACCTAAGCTAATTAATAACTTAATTTGCTTATTCCAAAAAAAAAAAAGCAAAACTTGAGTTTGACAGCTTTTTGTCAAAGAAAGATCAAGAAAATGAAAACCTCCATGGGTTATCTAATTGTAGCTGCACTCGTTCTGGCATCGGTTTCTTCCATTGTCAATGCTACCGATCCAGGCTCCGTACAAGACTTTTGTGTTGCAGCTGGAAACCCAAATGCTGCTGGTATTTTTAGATCACCTCAAATTTGTTCCCTTTCAATAATATATTTTGTGGTGAACTTTTTTTTTTTGTTTTTGTTATTGAAGTCTGAAAATCTAATGTAACTGCATGCTTTGTTTGCAGTGTTCGTGAACGGTCAATTTTGCAAAGATCCAAAGCTTGCAGTGGCCGAAGATTTCTTTCTTGCAGCATTCAATAAGCCTGGAGTGATTACGAGCCCACAAGGGTCCCTTGTGAAACCCGCTAATGTTGCTCAAATTCCTGGACTTAACACTCTTGGTATCTCTATGGTTCGCATCGACTATGCTCCCTTCGGAGGTATGAATCCTCCACATACCCATCCAAGAGCCACCGAAATTTTAGTCGTCTTGGAAGGTACCCTTGATGTTGGATTTGTGACATCAAATCCGGAAAACAGACTCATTGCAAAAACTCTTCAGAAGGGAGATGTGTTTGTATTCCCCATCGGGCTCATTCATGCTCAGGTTAATGTTGGAAAGACCCCAGCTGTTGCTATTGCGGCTCTAAGCAGTCAGAACCCTGGTGTGATCACTATTGCTAATGCTGTTTTTGGTTCTAAGCCATTCATTCCTACTGATATCCTCGCCAAGGCTTTTCAAGTTGACAACAGAATTATTGACCGTCTCCAGGATCAGTTTCCGAAACAGGCTTGAAGAATATAAAGTGTGATTTTTTTTTGTTAATTTTTTTTTGCCTTTATTTGAAAAAATGTGATTTCTTTTTTTATTTTATTTTCTTGAAACTTTTTCATTATTGATTATCTTTGGGTTGCTTTTACATCCCTTTCTACTTGGTTCATATCGTTTTAATTAATGATTTTTGACTTACCGTCAGAAAAACCGCCAAAAAAATCCATCCTCTTATATACGGGTGGGCCTCGTCCCCTAGATTAGTATGGGTGGTTTTGGGTCCATTCATGTGAGAAGGCGGTCTTTTTCACTGTCCATTGATCTTTTGTTGTTTTCTAATGTGTTATTTTTTTATTTATTTTAAAAAAATTGTCCATTGTGATCATAGTTAAAACCCTTGCAATGAAATAGCTAGATTTGACTAGATTAGAGGGAATCCGGACGTACAATTTCAAAAGGGATATTCCTAGTTGGCTGGTGAAGAAAATCAAAATTAAGAGGTTAATAAATTGTATATTTTTATTCCTAAAAAGATTAAAATAAAAAAATATTATTTAAAAACGGAGAGAATATCAATCCATGTCAAACAACTAGTACATAATTATTCTCAAAGATTATTTTGCAACTTTTCTTTGCGAGAGCCCCAAGTCCAGCCAACCCGTTTGTGTCCTTATGCAGCATCTCTGCTCATTAAAGATCATTGGCATTATAAAAGCCAATGCAGTTCATGTGTACAAAAACACTATGTTCCTTAAAAGTGCTGCTGCTACTGGCAGTTCATGTGAATAAAAACACTATGTTCCTTAAAAGTGCTGCTGCTACTGGTGTATTGGAAATTTGTCTTGAAGAGAAGACGAATATATCCGGCTCTAAGGGTTGATTAAGATTTTTTTAGACAATTATTTCAATCCTTTTTAAATAATTGGCGAGTACAAATAAGTATCTAAAATAATTCCTTCAAGGTACAATAAATCCCTTTAAAAACGTAATTGAATTCAAAGTTTATACCCCTGATTCAACCAAGAACACACAGTAAGAAGTTTCTTATGATGCTTAGAAAGAAGAGAAAAAACAAATTTTTATGATATTGATGATATTCAATTCATCACTACTTATAGGGACTCTGCATTTGTTCGAGATGCATGTTCATCACCAACAGATACCTGAAACAAGCATCAATAGCAGCTATTTGGAAAACAGACATCTGTTGAGATTCAAATTAAAACTGAATTTATGTTTACAGAATAGATGTACCCTTTCGGAACATGACCCGTCGTGGCGGCAAATAAAATGCTATGATTTTGGAAATATCCAACATAGTGTTGTAGTTATATGCTTTCCCTGCTATAGAACTACAAGAGACTATACCTGTCGGTTTGTGCCATTTTTTAACAAATGACATGGGGTTATACCTCAAGCATAATCGACAAGGATTTCAGATAAACCACGTTGATTGTTTTTGATGTTCTTCGTAAATAAAAAGCAACAAGAAAAATCGACAGGTAATTCACATCTACGATTGCACGATTGCCGATTGCGATGAAAAATCAAAAACATAAAATGTAAAATAAAATTGAAATCAATTTATAAAATTTATCCCGACAATAATAGATGGGAGAGGAATTTTTCAGTTTTTAACTGATTTTTCTTTGCATAGATTGACAGTGGAAATAATAGAAAATCAAAAGCTAAAGATTAATTAGAAACAGAACTTAAGACTAACTTAGACTTCTTATCTTCTTAGATATCCAAAATTCCATAATTGATAAAGAGAATACCAGTGATAACATGGGGACACCAATGTATATAAAACAAAATAATTCTGATTATTGGATTTCCAGATTGGTATCCCACTAGTAATTGGTATCCCTTCGTGCAAATTTCCTCTGGTTTATTTTTCTCTTAATTTTGATTTTTTTCACAAGCCAACTATCCATGAATAACCGTTTTGAAATTAGCTAGCGGAGAGACAAGTTTCAAATTGAGTTTGGTAATTTCGTTGCTAAAATTTAACTATCATCACAATCATTTTATAGAGCCCATTCTTTAAGTGCTGCTCTTTTCACTGTGTCCATATGTCTAACGGAAATCTTTGATAAAACTAATAAATTAGCGGGCTAAAACTAATTAAACATACATGTGCAAGCTTTAAGAAGCTTCTTTATCCTGATTTAATTGGGGGTTTGTAGAACTAATGTGGAGCTTTAGGAAAGGATAAAATAAAGTTATGCAAAAATAATTTCTAGAATCCCTTGGCCATATATTTTTATAAATAACTAAACTACCACATGTAATTAGCCTTGATATATGATTAGTTTAG
>JAJJMC010000011.1:0-11503 GCA_023531435.1 Papaver californicum | reverse complement strand
TTTTTGCAATGCTTTAGAATCAAAATAAAATGTTTTAATTGCATGATTAAAATTACTATCACTTGATTTATTGGTTAAAAGTGGAATCCTGAATCCTAGTTCTTCCCCATATTTTTAAGTCATCTTGATTTTATTCTGTTTTGTTTTCTTTAATTAAAATTAAGTCTATAATTAAACCTTCACAAGTCTGAGAATCGAACCTCTTTTTACCACTATATTTTATCACATCAATTTTTAGCGCCGCAGACGCGGACTTGTTTTTAGGTTTAGGGTTTTAGATTTATTTTTAGGTTTTTATTTTTAGTTTTATTATTTTACTTTGTTCTATTTTACGTTTCTTTTGGTATTTCTCTTTTTGCTACAGGTTGAATTTTGGATTGAAAAGGGAGTAAGCCAAAGTTTTGGAATTAAAGCTAAAGACTTGGAGTTAAAGGAAAAAGCTTAAAGAACGAAAAAGAAGATCGAAGATTTTATTTTTCTTAATGAGATTTTTAATTTATTTAATTATTTTTAATTCGTTTAGAAAATTGTATTATGGTTTTTATTATTTCTGTAATTTTTCTTTTATTTTCGGACACTTTTTGGACTTTCTTTTGGACATTTGGACTCTTTATTATTTTTAAACCCTACGGAAGGGTATTATTTAAATATAAACTGTTACAGGGAAGGACGACAATTACGATATTGTCTCGGCCCCTTGGGTTCGCACACTGACACAGGAGTCGGTGGCCCGAGTCGACTACAACTGATTCATCCCCCGTCTGGTATGGGAGGTAAGACTCGATCAATCCACGAATCCCCTGCAAGTGGGTTTACTGTATTCCTTTGTATGCATATATGTTGAGGAATTGAAAACGGACTTACTTTTCTAGTAAAGGGAAAGAACTGGCCATATTAGATAAGGACTCGGATTTCATCACCGTTTCCTTCTTTCCCGCTTTAGAAACACGTTGCCAAACGCGAACCTAAAACCTTAACATTTTGACTAGAAAGAGACCTATAGGGTATCGAGCTTATTGGAAAATTGTTCAAAAGGACTGTACTGGTTACTTTATTAGCCTAACTCGAAGTTCAGGAAGATTATTTTAAGTTGATTAGAGCCGCCTTGTAACCAGGGAAAAGTGCCAAAGAGAGAGGGTTATCAAAGCTCCTTAGAGCTTATCCTGTTTCTCTTCGACTTAATCTAATTCGGATCGCTCTAAGAGGTTTGCTAAAATTGTAACTAGTTGCCTTTCGAAAGAATAGAAGCTGGTCTAGAAACAATCTAAGTGGAGCCATCATGCTTTTTGTTTGCTAGATTCAATAGGTTTGATTTGGTTGAGTCATCCTTGCTTGTGATTGTTAGAATTTCCTTCCGTTTAGGATTTATTTATTTTTAGTTTTTATTTAGTGTATGCCAAGACCGCTCTTCAAGCGGACTTGGAGAAGAGACGCTTTAGGTCGCTTAATTAGTGACAAGCCTAGTAGTTCTGTCCCTGGAAATGAGAACCTCGAAGACTCTTCTTTTGAGAGCCTTGTCTTTGACTTTGAAAACTTGACTTTGTGTGAAGAAGTTACTTCTAGTTCTTTGATAACGCCAACAATGGCAACTTTAAAAGCTTTGTTGAACCCGACTATGAGTTCTCGTCCATCATGTATCAAGTTAGCTGCTACTGAAGCAAACTATGAGTTGAAACCTGGGACTATACAGATGCTCCAAATCTTCTTAGGGAAAGAAAATGAAAACCCCTATTTCCATGTTAGGGATTTTGAGGAAATATGTAGTACTCTCAGGATTAAGGACCTAGATGATGAATCATTAAAAACTTAGATTGTTTCCTTTTTCCCTAAGAGATAAAGCCAAATCTTGGCTATATAGTTTGACTTCTGAGTCAATTGAAACCTATGAACAACTTACTTCTGTCTTTCTCCAGAAGTTTTTCCCTAGGCACAAAACATCATCCATTAGACAGCAGATTTGTACATTTGCTCAATTAGAGGGAGAATCTTTATATAGGTATTTAGAAAGGTTCAATGACTTACTATCCCAATGTCCTCATCATGGTTTAGAAAAAGTAAGGCTTGTTCAAATCCTTTACGAGGGTTTAGATTATTCGACAACAACCATGGTTGAGTCTTTATGCACAGGTGGGTTTGAAAATAAAACTGTCGATGGCGCGATGACATTTTTGAATGAAATCGCCGAAAAAACCCAACAATGGGAAAACAGTAGGGAGCCCCAGAAAACAATTCTTCTAAGTAAAGGGAATGTCAATAGGGTAGAAGGATCTTTTGAATCAGATGCCAAAATAGTTGTTATATCAAAGAGGTTAGAAGCTTTAGAACTAAGTCAATCTAGTAGTATTGAGCCCAAATCGTTTTGGGAACAACAGAATACTGAAGAGCAATCCCATGCTCTTTATAATAACACTAGGTTTGATAATTATCAGAAGTTCGACCCTTACTCAGAAACCTATAACCCTGGTTGGAAAAACCATCCTAACCTTTCATGGTCCAAGGGCCAGAATCAAGGTCAGTCTAGTAATTCTAAGGTTCCCCCAGGTTTTGGTTATGCTAAGAACCCTTCTGGACCAACACATAGTCAGAGTTCGATAGAAAAGACGATAATGAGTTTAGCTGAGACTGTTGCATCATTAGTTCAGAAAGATGGAGAATTCAAGCAGTACGTTAACCAGAAGTTCCAAGAAAATCAAAAGATTGTTCAGGCGAATAGTCAGGCTATTTCGAATTTAGAAACCCAGGTTAGTCAGATTGCCGAATCTCTGAGAGAAAGAGAAAAAGGTAGGTTCCCTAGTCAACCCCAACCCAATCCTAGAGAAGTTAATGAAATATCTTCCGGTGAGAAATCATCAAGTCATGTGAATGTAATTAGCACCCTTAGGAATGGTAAGGTGTTAGACAACAAGGTAACTAGGCCTGATAGTGAACACACTGTAGTTTACCCTGATCCAATAGCTAAGGAGAGACTGATAAAGTCTCTGAAGAGCCTGAGGCAGCTCCTCATAAGCCAGACTTTGTGCCCAGAGCCCCATTCCCACAGTTGTTAGCACCCACTAAGAAGGATTCCAACTTTAATGACATATTGGAGGTTTTTAAGCAAGTCACGATCAACCTTCCATTATTAGATGCAATTAGGCAGATTCCTGCTTATTCCAAGTTTCTTAAGGATATTTGTACGCGAAAGCGAAAGCTTAGTGTACCAAAGAAAGCCTTTTTAGCTAGTCATGCGAGTTCAATTCTTCAGAATACTACAACTCCTAAGTACAAAGACCCAGGATCCCCAACCATTTCGTGCATAATAGGTAACTACCGTGTTGAGAAAGCCTTACTTGACTTAGGAGCCAGTGTGAACTTACTTCCGTACCATGTGTACCTTCAGTTAGGACTTGGAGAGTTGAAACCTACTCAGATAACATTACAATTAGCTGATAGGTCTGTGAAAATTCCCCGTGGTATCATAGAGGATGTTCTTATTGAGGTCGATAAGTTTATTTACCCAGTAGATTTTATTGTCCTTGACACTCAACCTGTCCGTGACCCAGAAAGTCAGATACCTGTAATATTAGGTCGCCCGTTTTTAGCTACATCTAATGCGATCATTAACTGTCGAACTGGTATTATGAATTTATCTTTTGGTAATATGACTATTGAACTTAATATTTTCCATATTAAGCAACCTTCTGAGTTAGGTGACACGTGCATTGAGGAGGTAAACATGATAGAAACGGTAGTTCAGGAGTCATTATCAAACACCTTGTTATAAGATACATTAGAGGAATGTCTAGCTAATCATCATTTAGAAGAAGAAATTGATAATTTTCGGGAACCGAACGATCTAGAAAATAGGAAAAGTGTAATGAGTCTATCTAGAGACACTGAAAACTCTAAGTTTGGGGGTGACTATCATTCTCCCTGTGCTTTACCTTTAACTCTTAGAAAGGTCCCTAACTTGGGACTTGACATATGTACCTCTACCATTTTACAAGATCATCTTCAAACTAGATTCCCTGAGCCTGTTGACTTCCAAAAAGAAGTTCAGTTGTTAGAAACCCATCCTCTGGTCGATGTGGTTTACCTAGGTAGTAATACCAAGATTGAATTTTTTTTCCCACCAAAATATTTTCTTCCATATGTGGGAACGTTAGAATTTCAAATGTGTCAGTTATTAAGTTTTGAGACTGAGCCTAATTACTTTAAGAAATTAGAATCGACACATTTGTGTAAGAATGACCACCTTCATTATAGTCAATTGTGTGAGTCATATCTGATTGACTCTGAAGATCCACAATTATTCAGGTTATTATTATGTGCTTCTAAGTTCTTAGTTGAGTTTTTACAGACTCTACAACCTGATCTTGTTGATTCTTTCTACAAGGTAATCAAGCCTATGGAAATAGTTTATCAAGACCCTTCTATACAACCTGAACCACAGCTAGAAGTAGTTATCTTAAACAGAAAACTAGAGAGGGATGACAGTGTGCTCGGTTCGTTTATCTTCTTAGCTTTTTGCAGTTTCCTTCTATTCTGGATAACACTATTTGATTCAGATGACCCACGGTTGTTCCGATTATTGCTCTATGATTTTATGAGGTGACTAATTCTTTCCTAGTCTGGCTGAAGAATTTAAACTTAGCACTTCTTGGGAGGTAACCCATGCTCATGCAATACGGTAATATCTTTCCATAAGTCCTTTTCGTGAATTGGTAACAGTTTCTCCTGATTCGTATTTTTAATCATTCATCTTTAGAAACATTGAGGACACTGTTTAATTTAAGTTTGGGGGTAAGGGAGAAACTTTTTAGTGAAATAATAAAGCTCTAGAATTTAGAAACCTGTGAACACTTTAGGATGACACTAACCACTCTAGGTAGGTGGAAACTTAGCTCTTTTTCTATAGGAATTGGTGTACCCAGTTGAATGGTCTATTCATAGAAGGACAGAGTTCAGGTGTTAGAAATAACATGATAGCTGTCACCACATCTTGGAGTCTATCTTGACCATATCACTTTCTATTTTACTTTTGCAATTTTGTGTTTCTCTAAGTGATTTGGTGGGTCCCAGTATCGAATTGTTATCGCCGTCGGGATGAAGTTTAGTGTGTTGAGATCAAGCCCCAGTTAGAAAAAATAATAAAAAAATAAAAAAAATGATATTGTGTTAGCATTATGTGTGTGTTTCCCCTGTCTTCGTTGCCTAAGCAAGCGTGGAATGCAGGATCCATGGGAACTTTAATGTATTATAAAAAATTGAAAATCGAAAAATAAATAAATATATATATATATATAGCACTTTAATAAAAATATGTGGGTTCTCCCTGTCTCCGTCGCCTAAGCAAGCGTGGAATGCAGGATCCATGGGAACTTGTGTATATTCTAGTTGAGTTAGTAGTAGTAGATTGAAAATAAGTGGGGAGTATCTCAATACATTAGGTTTCATCTTGGCACTGACCTTCAGACAGATTTGGGAAACACCGTTCACCTTAGTCAACATGTGCAACCTTCATATTTCTATGTCCATCTTCTAAATCTTTTCATGCGATTAATTGGGATAGATTCTGAGTCTTGTGGTTGAACAATTATCTGAGTAGAGCCCTGTTGTCTTATGAATTTTAGTATGCTTGAGTAAACACTCGTGTACAGCAATTGGACTAATATAGGGTAATGATTCCCATAGCCGATGAGTTGAGTAAACCAACTAAATAGCTTGTTTAGTGTCTATCCTTAATCGTTCACGAGTTGCTAAAATCTAGAGTAAAGGTTTTGTGGGTATACCTCTTGTAAACCCTCACGAGACAAAACTCGTCCACTAGGGACACCTAGGGGTTTAACGGCTTACTGCATATGCTAAATGTAGTCGCGATTCCTGTGAAAGTGAGTTAGGATTTTATTTTATTAGTTTGCTCGAGGACTAGCAAAATAGTAAGTTTGGGGGTATTTGATAGGCACATTTTTGTGTCTATATTGCGCCCGAATATCTGCTTCGATAGTATTCGATTTTACACTTATTACGTCTTTTTATGTCTTTGTAGGTATTTTTGAGAAATAAACATTTGTGGAAAAATTGGCTCGAAAAGTGTTAAAGGCACCCAGGAAAAGTGATAAAGGCACCCCACATTTTGGATTTGGGGCACCCCTTCTTTGAATTTTGAAACCGAAAATGGCGGGAAATTTTGCTTCACGAAGAGAAGATTGCTGTGAACATGTTTTACGTGATTATTGGGATTTTTGGACTTTTAATTTGACCCAAAAGCAAGTAGAGATGAAAACAAGATTAAACACAGAGAAGCTCAGAGATCATCACCGAAGAAAACAAATAATTCCGGCCGACTGTTCTTGCCGCAGCTCAACGGAGAAGACGAACAAGCAACGCTTACAACTGTTGTTGTTCCTGTTGCGTCTTCTCTTTTCTTTCATGTTGCTTATTTCTTCTTGTAACGGCTGAACCCTGTTCTGTAACGCATATACGCGTCTCTGTTCAGCTGTGTTACATCTATTTCACCTTTGTAAACGCTTTTTGGAGCAATGAAAGATTATTTTGAGCATATTTTCGCTACCATGAGCTAATCACCATCACTGGGATGACGGAGGAAGCTTTTTCTCTAATAATTAAGTGGTATGTATTTAATTAATTTATTTATGCAATTTATTTATGATTAATTGCCTTGATTGAAAATTGATTTAAAAGATTTTTATTAAGCAATTGTGATTCCGTTAGATGGTGCATGCCTCGGATTAGGTCCCTAGATGCTCCATGCTTGTGTTATACAGTTGTTATTTTGAAAATCTATTTTTGCAATGCTTTAGAATCAAAATAAAATGTTTTAATTGCATGATTAAAATTACTATCACTTGATTTATTGGTTAAAAGTGGAATCCTGAATCCTAGTTCTTCCCCATATTTTTAAGTCATCTTGATTTTATTCTGTTTTGTTTTCTTTAATTAAAATTAAGTCTATAATTAAACCTTCACAAGTCTGAGAATCGAACCTCTTTTTACCACTATATTTTATCACATCAATTTTTAGCGCCGCAGACGCGGACTTGTTTTTAGGTTTAGGGTTTTAGATTTATTTTTAGGTTTTTATTTTTAGTTTTATTATTTTACTTTGTTCTATTTTACGTTTCTTTTGGTATTTCTCTTTTTGCTACAGGTTGAATTTTGGATTGAAAAGGGAGTAAGCCAAAGTTTTGGAATTAAAGCTAAAGACTTGGAGTTAAAGGAAAAAGCTTAAAGAACGAAAAAGAAGATCGAAGATTTTATTTTTCTTAATGAGATTTTTAATTTATTTAATTATTTTTAATTCGTTTAGAAAATTGTATTATGGTTTTTATTATTTCTGTAATTTTTCTTTTATTTTCGGACACTTTTTGGACTTTCTTTTGGACATTTGGACTCTTTATTATTTTTAAACCCTACGGAAGGGTATTATTTAAATATAAACTGTTACAGGGAAGGACGACAATTACGATATTGTCTCGGCCCCTTGGGTTCGCACACTGACACAGGAGTCGGTGGCCCGAGTCGACTACAACTGATTCATCCCCCGTCTGGTATGGGAGGTAAGACTCGATCAATCCACGAATCCCCTGCAAGTGGGTTTACTGTATTCCTTTGTATGCATATATGTTGAGGAATTGAAAACGGACTTACTTTTCTAGTAAAGGGAAAGAACTGGCCATATTAGATAAGGACTCGGATTTCATCACCGTTTCCTTCTTTCCCGCTTTAGAAACACGTTGCCAAACGCGAACCTAAAACCTTAACATTTTGACTAGAAAGAGACCTATAGGGTATCGAGCTTATTGGAAAATTGTTCAAAAGGACTGTACTGGTTACTTTATTAGCCTAACTCG
Source organism: Papaver californicum (assembly GCA_023531435.1). Lineage (NCBI taxonomy): Eukaryota > Viridiplantae > Streptophyta > Magnoliopsida > Ranunculales > Papaveraceae > Papaver > Papaver californicum. The sequence continues at coordinate 3,650 of JAJJMC010000011.1, read as the reverse complement.
AAGTTCAGGAAGATTATTTTAAGTTGATTAGAGCCGCCTTGTAACCAGGGAAAAGTGCCAAAGAGAGAGGGTTATCAAAGCTCCTTAGAGCTTATCCTGTTTCTCTTCGACTTAATCTAATTCGGATCGCTCTAAGAGGTTTGCTAAAATTGTAACTAGTTGCCTTTCGAAAGAATAGAAGCTGGTCTAGAAACAATCTAAGTGGAGCCATCATGCTTTTTGTTTGCTAGATTCAATAGGTTTGATTTGGTTGAGTCATCCTTGCTTGTGATTGTTAGAATTTCCTTCCGTTTAGGATTTATTTATTTTTAGTTTTTATTTAGTGTATGCCAAGACCGCTCTTCAAGCGGACTTGGAGAAGAGACGCTTTAGGTCGCTTAATTAGTGACAAGCCTAGTAGTTCTGTCCCTGGAAATGAGAACCTCGAAGACTCTTCTTTTGAGAGCCTTGTCTTTGACTTTGAAAACTTGACTTTGTGTGAAGAAGTTACTTCTAGTTCTTTGATAACGCCAACAATGGCAACTTTAAAAGCTTTGTTGAACCCGACTATGAGTTCTCGTCCATCATGTATCAAGTTAGCTGCTACTGAAGCAAACTATGAGTTGAAACCTGGGACTATACAGATGCTCCAAATCTTCTTAGGGAAAGAAAATGAAAACCCCTATTTCCATGTTAGGGATTTTGAGGAAATATGTAGTACTCTCAGGATTAAGGACCTAGATGATGAATCATTAAAAACTTAGATTGTTTCCTTTTTCCCTAAGAGATAAAGCCAAATCTTGGCTATATAGTTTGACTTCTGAGTCAATTGAAACCTATGAACAACTTACTTCTGTCTTTCTCCAGAAGTTTTTCCCTAGGCACAAAACATCATCCATTAGACAGCAGATTTGTACATTTGCTCAATTAGAGGGAGAATCTTTATATAGGTATTTAGAAAGGTTCAATGACTTACTATCCCAATGTCCTCATCATGGTTTAGAAAAAGTAAGGCTTGTTCAAATCCTTTACGAGGGTTTAGATTATTCGACAACAACCATGGTTGAGTCTTTATGCACAGGTGGGTTTGAAAATAAAACTGTCGATGGCGCGATGACATTTTTGAATGAAATCGCCGAAAAAACCCAACAATGGGAAAACAGTAGGGAGCCCCAGAAAACAATTCTTCTAAGTAAAGGGAATGTCAATAGGGTAGAAGGATCTTTTGAATCAGATGCCAAAATAGTTGTTATATCAAAGAGGTTAGAAGCTTTAGAACTAAGTCAATCTAGTAGTATTGAGCCCAAATCGTTTTGGGAACAACAGAATACTGAAGAGCAATCCCATGCTCTTTATAATAACACTAGGTTTGATAATTATCAGAAGTTCGACCCTTACTCAGAAACCTATAACCCTGGTTGGAAAAACCATCCTAACCTTTCATGGTCCAAGGGCCAGAATCAAGGTCAGTCTAGTAATTCTAAGGTTCCCCCAGGTTTTGGTTATGCTAAGAACCCTTCTGGACCAACACATAGTCAGAGTTCGATAGAAAAGACGATAATGAGTTTAGCTGAGACTGTTGCATCATTAGTTCAGAAAGATGGAGAATTCAAGCAGTACGTTAACCAGAAGTTCCAAGAAAATCAAAAGATTGTTCAGGCGAATAGTCAGGCTATTTCGAATTTAGAAACCCAGGTTAGTCAGATTGCCGAATCTCTGAGAGAAAGAGAAAAAGGTAGGTTCCCTAGTCAACCCCAACCCAATCCTAGAGAAGTTAATGAAATATCTTCCGGTGAGAAATCATCAAGTCATGTGAATGTAATTAGCACCCTTAGGAATGGTAAGGTGTTAGACAACAAGGTAACTAGGCCTGATAGTGAACACACTGTAGTTTACCCTGATCCAATAGCTAAGGAGAGACTGATAAAGTCTCTGAAGAGCCTGAGGCAGCTCCTCATAAGCCAGACTTTGTGCCCAGAGCCCCATTCCCACAGTTGTTAGCACCCACTAAGAAGGATTCCAACTTTAATGACATATTGGAGGTTTTTAAGCAAGTCACGATCAACCTTCCATTATTAGATGCAATTAGGCAGATTCCTGCTTATTCCAAGTTTCTTAAGGATATTTGTACGCGAAAGCGAAAGCTTAGTGTACCAAAGAAAGCCTTTTTAGCTAGTCATGCGAGTTCAATTCTTCAGAATACTACAACTCCTAAGTACAAAGACCCAGGATCCCCAACCATTTCGTGCATAATAGGTAACTACCGTGTTGAGAAAGCCTTACTTGACTTAGGAGCCAGTGTGAACTTACTTCCGTACCATGTGTACCTTCAGTTAGGACTTGGAGAGTTGAAACCTACTCAGATAACATTACAATTAGCTGATAGGTCTGTGAAAATTCCCCGTGGTATCATAGAGGATGTTCTTATTGAGGTCGATAAGTTTATTTACCCAGTAGATTTTATTGTCCTTGACACTCAACCTGTCCGTGACCCAGAAAGTCAGATACCTGTAATATTAGGTCGCCCGTTTTTAGCTACATCTAATGCGATCATTAACTGTCGAACTGGTATTATGAATTTATCTTTTGGTAATATGACTATTGAACTTAATATTTTCCATATTAAGCAACCTTCTGAGTTAGGTGACACGTGCATTGAGGAGGTAAACATGATAGAAACGGTAGTTCAGGAGTCATTATCAAACACCTTGTTATAAGATACATTAGAGGAATGTCTAGCTAATCATCATTTAGAAGAAGAAATTGATAATTTTCGGGAACCGAACGATCTAGAAAATAGGAAAAGTGTAATGAGTCTATCTAGAGACACTGAAAACTCTAAGTTTGGGGGTGACTATCATTCTCCCTGTGCTTTACCTTTAACTCTTAGAAAGGTCCCTAACTTGGGACTTGACATATGTACCTCTACCATTTTACAAGATCATCTTCAAACTAGATTCCCTGAGCCTGTTGACTTCCAAAAAGAAGTTCAGTTGTTAGAAACCCATCCTCTGGTCGATGTGGTTTACCTAGGTAGTAATACCAAGATTGAATTTTTTTTCCCACCAAAATATTTTCTTCCATATGTGGGAACGTTAGAATTTCAAATGTGTCAGTTATTAAGTTTTGAGACTGAGCCTAATTACTTTAAGAAATTAGAATCGACACATTTGTGTAAGAATGACCACCTTCATTATAGTCAATTGTGTGAGTCATATCTGATTGACTCTGAAGATCCACAATTATTCAGGTTATTATTATGTGCTTCTAAGTTCTTAGTTGAGTTTTTACAGACTCTACAACCTGATCTTGTTGATTCTTTCTACAAGGTAATCAAGCCTATGGAAATAGTTTATCAAGACCCTTCTATACAACCTGAACCACAGCTAGAAGTAGTTATCTTAAACAGAAAACTAGAGAGGGATGACAGTGTGCTCGGTTCGTTTATCTTCTTAGCTTTTTGCAGTTTCCTTCTATTCTGGATAACACTATTTGATTCAGATGACCCACGGTTGTTCCGATTATTGCTCTATGATTTTATGAGGTGACTAATTCTTTCCTAGTCTGGCTGAAGAATTTAAACTTAGCACTTCTTGGGAGGTAACCCATGCTCATGCAATACGGTAATATCTTTCCATAAGTCCTTTTCGTGAATTGGTAACAGTTTCTCC
>JAJJMC010000009.1:0-11618 GCA_023531435.1 Papaver californicum | reverse complement strand
GAATTTGATTGGTTGTTTAGTCGAAAGGATTTTTTGGCATAAACAATTTGGCGCTAGAAACAGGGATGAAAAAAGGATTTATCCTACCTGATAAATGAAAAAGAGATTTAATGAAAAAACTAAATCATCCAGGAAAGAAAAAAATTTGGTAAGAAAAGATGGGAAAATTTAATTTTGCAAGATGTGAAAAGTAAGGGTAAAGCTTATTTACATAAGTATATTTTATTAACATGAAAAATACCTTGTGAGGAATAAAATAGATAAAAATATGAAACAAAGATTTTATGAAGAAGGAAAAGCTGGACTTGTGATAGGGAAAGTTTACAGTTAAAATAATAATTAGAATCTCTTATGATTTAATAGATAAGAGTTCATTTGACTAACTTTCTAAGAAAATATTTTTAGATATCGAGGAAGGAAAACGATCGAGAAGGCAAAAGATAGTGAAGAAACAGCAAATTCTAGAAAATATGTCTCAAGACGCGAATTCTGGGAACCAAAATAGTAATGAAGGCTTGGAAAATAGACAAGAAGAAGGGAGTGATTCAGGACAACAACAAAGCATTGAGGGAAATCATACCCCAAGTCAAGAATTAATGTCAAATACTGTGGTTCAGAATTTCTCTTCAGATCATGAGAGTTCTCGAAGAAAGACACGACAAATACAGGACCTATTAGAAGAAACAAAGGAAATAAGAAAGGAACAAAGAGCAAGCAACCATCGAATTGAGTTACTAGCAACCGAAAATCAAGTTTTAAAAGATGTAATTCAGCGAGAACAAAGACCAACTGTGACTAGAGTACGAAATCAGGAGCCAACGTCGAGTAGACAAATATCAAGAAATGAACAGCGGAATCCAGATCAAAGAATAGTGTTAGCAGGATCGACATCTCGGGTAAGAAGACAACAGGAAAATGACTTTCAACGAACCCAATGGGAAACATGTTTGGAAGCGATGGAACAAATGAATGAGGAAATTAAAGGATTAAAAAATAAAGAGGGGGGAAGGATAGAAGAGGTATTGAAAGAAGCAAAGCGAACACCGTTAGCGCAACATTTAACGCGCGTATCCTTACCAAGAGAATATAATATTCCAGTGTTCGAATGTTACGATGGAACCAAGGATCCAACATCGCACTTAAAGTATTATAACCGAGTAATGTCGCGATGGGACGATCATGAAGCGATCATGTGCAGATGTTTTCCGTCAAGTTTAACAGGGACAGCATTATTGTGGTACGACAGATTACCGGAAAATTCTATCAATAATTATGCACAATTGGTCAGAAAATTTTTAGAGGCATACATGTATAACAGACCAATTGATTCAGGGGAGGACAGACTTTATTCTTTAATGTCATGGCCAGAAGAATCGATCCGATCATATACAACTAGATGGCATTCAATATGTCAAGCAATAGGTGATTTAGACCCAATGACAGCTATAAACCATTATAAATGGGGGATTGTAGATCGGAAGAGTCAGCTCTTTGTTGAAATCCATCGAAATAATCCAAAAACTGAAGGCAAATTGAGAGAAATAATAGAAACATGTGCAAGACTCCAAGATATACAGGATCAAGGATCGAGAATTAATTCTGAAAATCAAGGAAATACAAGGAGAACAAATTCAGTTGAAGAATTACCAGAACAGAAAAGGAAATGTCTTCCAAAAGTTGAATCAAAAGGATTAAAACATCCTCGACAAGGGAATGGAAAAAATTTTGCTCAACAATTTCGAGAAAGAACTTTTACCAAGCTTAATATTTCATATTTCAGGTTATTCAACATTTTGAAGAATCGACCAGGTTTTCAATGGCCAATAACAAAGGGAAATCAACCGGAACATACACAACATTCCAAAGACTATTGTGAGTACCATAACTACAAAGGGCATACAACAAACAACTGTAGAAATTTTATAGCATTGGTACAAAGAATGGTCGATGCTGGAGAATTGAAGGAATTTGTTCAAAAAATTGAACCATCAGAGAAATATGATGAAGGCAAAGCAATACATATTCCATATAACAAACAGACAATTAATATGATTTCATGTGTGGAAAAGTGTGATACGGATTTGAATATAGCAATCAACAAGAAATTATGCAAGAGAATTCGGAACCACGAGGCCTTTAGAGTTCAAGGAAGGCAAGTAGAATTATGGGAGGATTGGATGGCACATCCATTAACATTTTCTGCACAAGAAGTAAATCAAGAAATTGAAATGCATAATGACCCTCTTGTGTTGACGTTATTGATATCTGGTTGGAATGTCAAGAAAATACTCTTGGATGGGGGCAGTTCATTAAATGTGATGTTCTACAATACATTTTGTAAAATGGGTTTCAAAGAAGATCAACTCATCACTTCACGATTTGTCATTTATGGATTTAATGGAATATCGTCCAAGCCAAAGGGAGAAATTGATCTTGAAGTTTCAGCCGGACCGATCAACATCCTGACAAGATTTAGTGTTGTGGATGCACCATCCCCGTACAATGCTATAATTGGAAGACGATGGGTTCATCAATTAAAGGGTGTAGTATCAACTTATCATCAGTATCTACGATTTCCAACACCACGAGGAGAGATGGAGATAAAGGGTGATCAAGAAGATGCTAAACTTTGTATAATGGCAGAGATAAGAATAAATGAAGAACGGGAGCATTTACAATGTAAAAAGAAAAAAGAGTCAAAAATTAAAGCAAAGGAAGAAGAAATAAATCAATACCTAGAAAAAAATGCAAAAAATAAAATAGAAAGTGAAAAAGGAGAGAACAGCAAAAATCAAGAAAATTTGGAAAACCAGCCGCAAAAAGAGGCGATGTAGCAATTAAAGGGAACCCCAACTCCAATTGGGATTCCAAAACCAGTTTTCACCCTAGTAGAGCAAAAAAAATCATAAACATTGGCACCGCAGAATGCCCCAAGCAAGTGCGAATTGGGACATTAATAAAATCAGATGTGGAACAACAGATAGTCAAATTGCTCTGTGAATATACAGATGTGTTCGCTTGGAGAATAGAAGACATGCCGGGGATCGATCCCAGCATCGTCCAGCATGAATTAAAAATACATCCTGATGCAATTCCTTTTCGCCAACGGATACGAAAAGTCGCACCAGAATATCATGAACCAGTGGAAAAAGAATTAACAAAACTTTTAGATGCAGGGATCATTCGAGAGGTACGATACCCTACATGGATTTCTAATATGGTAATTGTCCCGAAGAAGAACGGTGGAGTAAGAATTTGTATAGATTTCACCAATCTAAATAAGGCATGTCCAAAAGATAGTTATCCACTCCCAAACATTGACCAGTTAGTAGATGTCGTTGAGGGACATGAGATGTTATCATTTATGGACGGACAATCTGGGTACAACCAGATAGCATTAGCAGAAGCAGATCAGGAACACACATCGTTCTTTACTCCGCGAGGATTGTATTGTTACACTAGAATGCCATTTGGACTACGGAATGCAGGAGCGACATATCAACGCCTAGTGGATGCAATATTCAAACCATGGATCGGAAAAACTTTGGAAGTTTATGTGGATGACATGTTAGTAAAAAGCAAGTTATCTGGTGATCATTTGCGGAACCTGGCTGAGATTTTTGGTGCACTACGAAAGTATAAGATGAAAATAAATCCAGAAAAGTGTATTTTTGGTGTTACATCAGGGCGATTTTTAGGATATCTGGTTACAAAAGATGGAATTCAAGTTGATCCAGCAAAAATTCGAGCAATAACGGATATGCCATCACCAAACAGTATAAAGAGTGTACAGAAGTTAAATGTGTGTTTGGCTGCACTAAGTAGATTTATTGCAAGATCATCAGAACGATGTAAACCCTTTTTTGATGTACTTAAGAAGAAAAATAAGTTTGAATGGAACGATCGTTGTGAGCAAGCATTTCAAAGTATAAAATTACATCTTGCCACACTGCCAGCATTACAAAAACCAGAACCAGAAGAAATGTTAACTTTGTACATAGCAGCAACAGAAAATGCAATCAGTGGAGTAATGGTGCGAACGAATGAGAAAATCGAGAAACCTGTATACTACATCAGCAAGACTTTGAATTCAGCAGAAAGAAATTATACTAAGATTGAACAATTAATTTTGTCAGTGGTATTTGCTACTCAGAAGTTACGCACTTATTTTCTCACTCATTATGTTCGTATATTAACCAAAGCTCCATTGGAATCAGTTTTAAAGAATACAGGGAAGGTAGGAAGAATAGCAAAATGGAACGCTCAGCTAGAACAATACAACATTGTTTATGAGATACAAACTGCGCAGAAATCCCAAGTTCTAGCTGATTTTTTGGCAGATTTTCCAATCGAGGAAGAGTATGAAATTCAAGGACTTCCGGGGTGTGAAGAAGAAGAACCAGTAGATATCCTAGATTCAAATAGTTCACAACGATGGGAGGTTTTTGTTGATGGGTCGCGAAATAAAGAAGGGGCAGGAATTGGTATCGTGATTACAGCACCAAAGGGAGAACGTATGGTACACTCATTTCGACTTGAGTTCGAAGAGCATACAAATAACATAGTAGAATATGAAGCAGTAGTTCATGCTCTCAAACTCATTATTGAACTAGGAATAAGTGATGTAAGACTCACAAGTGACTCGCAGCTGGTGATTAGACAGATCGAGTTATAATATCAAACGGTCGATGAGGACTTGGAACGATACAAAAATCTTGTACAAAGTTTAACAGTTTGTATTCCAAATATTATTTTTCGACATTTGTCTCGAGAAAAGAATCGACATGCAGATGCACTGGCGTATATCTCGTCCATGATAAATGACCCAAATACTAAAGCGCTAAAAATTGGGAGAATATACGAGCCATCCATAAGAGCACAAGTGTTAAATAACATAGAGGAAGATGGTATCGATGACTCGCCATACAAAGTGCCACATCTACATCGCAACAAGAAAATGATCAACCAAGTGAGCCCGATTGGAGAGCCCCGATACATCAATATTTACAAAATAAAGTGTTACCAACAGATTCTAAAGAAGCAAGGAAAATTCAACTTAAGTCAAACAGTTACCAACTTAGAGATGGAATTCTTTATCGACATTCTTTTCTTGGACCATTATTTCGATGTTTATCACAAAAAGAAGGATTACGAATTCTCAAAGAAATACATTATGGAGATGCAGGAAACCATAGTGGAAGACGATCGCTAGCATTAAAAGCCAAAATGCAGGGTTATTATTGGATTTCCATGTTGAAAGATTCGGAAGAAATGGTTCGAAGGTGCGAAGAATGTCAACGATTTGGTAAGAAAATCAAAGCACCAGCTACGGAATTAAATTCAATACTTAGTCCATGGCCATTTGTGAAATGGGGAGTTGATATAGTCGGACCATTAGCTGAAGGCACAAAGAAAAGAAAATACTTAATTGTAGCCACTGATTATTTCACCAAGTGGGTAGAAGCAAAAGCACTAGCGCGAATCAGAGACACTGATGTTTTTACATTTCTGTTTGAGAATATCATTTGTAGGTTTGGGATTCCAGCAGCGATAGTCTCTGATAATGGAAAACAATTCCAGGGGAAGAATATCGATATGCTATTTGAAACATATAATGTTCAGAAATATAAGTCTACACCTTTTTACCCACAAAGTAATGGGCAAGCAGAATCCACAAATAAAACAATCGCAACAAATCTGAAGAAAACATTGGATGGATATTATAATAAGTGGTGCGAACAATTACATAATACATTATGGGCATATAGAACCACTAGAAAAGCTTCAACTGGAGAATCACCATATCTTCTTACTTATGGAACAGAAGCAGTAATACCAACAGAGTTTATTTTGCCTACGACCAGAACAGAAGCATGGGAGAAAAACCTAAATTCAGATCTCATGTTACAAAAATTGGATGACTTGGAAGAAAAAAGAGAAGTAGCACTCCAAAAGATGGAGAATTATCAAAGGGGATTAGCTCGAGAATACCATAAGCGTGTAAAATCCCGAAATTTTGTCCAAGGTCAATATGTCCTCCGGCAAATAACAGAACACCAAAGGGACAAAAGAGCAGGAAAATTCGCACCAACATGGGATGGACCATACGTGATTCAAGCGTCGGCAGGACAAGGGTCGTACTATCTTCAGAATTTGCAAGGAGAAATTTTAAAGCATCCGTGGAATGCACAATATTTAAAGCTTTACTATCTGTGAATAACAATGCAATGTTACCACAAAAAGCAGGTACATAGATTCATTAATTTCTTTTATAATCACTCCAAGAACATTGTACCATGGAGAATATTATAATTCCATTTAATCCCGGAATGTCATATACTTTGAATCCAGGAACATCATATCTTGGAGATTGTCATGATTATTAATATAATCAAAATTCCATTAATCCCGGAATTTCATATACTTTGAGCGCTCAAAATTACTCCAGGAACATCATATTCTGGATATCGTTGCGATTGACGACATAATCATATACAAAAGGTGAACATTATCCTTAGAGAATTTTATTAACAATGAAATTCTTATCAAGAAGGGGTTGCTAATTATTGGTTTATCAATTTTCAGAGTACAGTTCGGGACCAACCCTGTATCTTACCCCTGGCCCGGGTTTGTTTCGTATGTGTGGGATCTCGAACAACATGATTTGAGGTAAAAAGTACTTCAATTCATGGTACTTAGAAAATCATATGATAACCAAAAGAATTACTTAATCACATTTTCTTGTGCAGGAAATAACATTAAAGACATATCAAAAGGATGCAAAAGAAAATCAATGAAAGACAAAGTACAAGATAGTGGAGTCAACAGTAAATTACAAAGGACATAATCAGATATCGGGAAGACCGGATCGAGATGGTGGAGGAGGAACTGCAGGCACAGAAGCGCGCTTACTAAGCACTGAAGGATCGGATTGTGCACGATCTAAAGCAGTATTGAAGGACATTGCAATTTTCGCTTTAGCATCCTGCCTGACCCATTGAACGAAATCACGCCCAAAGTTGATTTCTTTGTGAAGCTCTTCGATCTTTTGCTGATTTCCTTCTATTTGAGCACTAAGACACAATTTTTGATTTTTCTCTTCACTTAATTGTGCAGCTAGTGAATCAATCTCTTGTTCACGAGCAGTAATTTTGGAAAGTTCAGTAGATAGTCGAGCATGTAAACTCTCAATTTTTGAGGCGCTAAGAGTCACATTATATTCAGAAGTCTTTAACTCTTGAGTAATTTTTTTCACTGAATCTTTCGCCGTATTAAGCTCAGTTTCTACTTGTATTGCTCGATCCTTAGCTTCATTAAATTTTTTCTCCAAATCTGAAAATACAGGAAAATATTAGACAAATTTTATGATATCAAGAACTATAAAGTTAGGTAAACCAAAAATGTACCTCTGACAACAGATTTAAACTCTAATTCTTTTTGAGTTAGCAATTTTACAACTTCTCGATATTTTGATTCTGCTTTATTACGCCTCCAAGTGGTTAAATCAAAACTATCGTTCAATTGAGTCAGTTTTTCTCTAACCACATTCATCTCTTTGAAGATTTCCCTTGCATGATTATTCAATTGTACCATTCTACGATCGAACCTAAATAGGGTCTCCATATTTTCCACTGAACCTAGTATAAAATTTAAATGTTTCATATAAATCAAGTAAATAAAATAGTAATTGAAAAGGAATGAAAAATAAACCTTGATTTTGATTCTGAAGATCTTGATTATGACCTTCAATAGTTTGGAGACGTTCCTGTTGTTGTTGATATTGATCATTATGCTGATGATGAAGTTGTTGAAGTTGTTGAAGTTGTTGTTGAAGAAGATTATTTTGCTGTTGCAATTCATCATTCGCTTGTTGTAAGGAAGCATTCTTTTCCTTCATATCCACTGATTCTTTCTTAAATATTAATCCCATCATGGTAGCTCGAGCCTTATAAAATTTATAACCACTAAATAGACAATCATTACCATATTGAAGTTGGGCTAAAGCTTGTTGTGGAAGTGAATATAACGAACTATCGGAAACATTCAAAATTTCATTAAAGGTAGGAGGAGGTTTCACAGGAGATAGTTGATCGAGAATATCACTCTTAGACCATGCATCCAGAGTTTCATCCAAAGGAATCGCACTAAGTGAATTCCGGAAGCGAGACATGAAGCCAGAATCAGATTTGATACTCTCAGGATCTGCTGAAACATTCCAAAGTCCCTGAGAAAGAAACCATTTGTAGGCTTCTTCTTCATCACCAACTAAATTAAAACCTTCACGAGAGATTTGATCGGAAACGGACTTCAGAATAGAAGGGTCGACACTTGGAATTGTAGTATCGACCTCAACAGCAACAGAAGTAGATCGAACCAAATCATCGGAAGGTGCGATCGATTCTAGAATTACTCCAGTAGTCCCTTCGACTTCAGAAGGGATCGAAACATCAGGAACGATCATATTAGAAGGAGGAGAGGTTTCTTTTTCAATATGATCAATAACATTCATTTCTTCAACAACAGGGATGTTGGCTCCAACAATCATATTTTCCACATCATCAATCGGATTCATTTCAGCATTATCTTTTTCCGATGAAATCTCTTTTTCAACATGAGTTACTTCATTCACTACATCAACAATATCTTCATCAATAACAATATCATCTCCCTCTTCTTGAGGAAGACCAGAAAAAGTTTCCAATGCACCGTTATCAGGTACAGGGGAATCAAGCACGAAATCAAAAGGTAGTGGAGAAACGATGTTATAAAAATTGGATGAAATACCAGAAGGAGGTGCAACAGTAGGATCGGATCGTTCCGATACCACAATTTCTGCTGGCATCGAGGAAACCGGAATAACATCGATAGGATCAGACTGATCCAATGGAAGAGCAATAATCGAGCTTCCTTCTCCCTTATTCAAACTTGAAGCCGTCTCTCCTACAACCTCAGTTGAGAGTTCAAGAGTTCTGGGCTTTTTCTGCCTCTTCTCTGCTGTGAGAATTAATTTTCGTTTTCCTTTACCCTCAACTGCGGGTTCGATCGTTTGTTCATTCTCGACGTTCTGTCTATTCTCGACGATCTTTATACCGCGATCAGGTGGAGGAAGGGGGATTCCGATGTCCAAAGAAGGATCGACCTGGAATTAAAAAAAAAAAAAAAAAAAAAGTAAAAACATTTAAAGAAGACATTAAAGATCGATACACTATATCTAAAAAGAATGATATCAATTAAGAATTTCGAACCTTGAAGTCAAATTTATAATCATCAAAGTTCAATTTCCAGAGGCAATAGGTCGGGAAACAATTACGAAGATGCTGAATTTCACTAATAGGAATGTCACCGTATACCCAAGGTCCCTCAATCAGAATAGGGGTGCGATACCATTTGTAATCATGTTCTCGACGAATTCTCTCGTTCGAAGGAAAGTCAGCATTGGTATATGGAGCTACCTTGATTCTGGGGTCATCAACTTCTCGAAGTAGAGGAAACCCTTGGGAGCATTTACGAACAGGACTCACACTCCATTTAACATAATTTTTAACAGTAATACCATCACCATAAGTATTCTGGAAATTCTCAGGCGTATAATGAACACGTTCTGAAATATCGGGAACATAACAGGTAAGACGGGTGCGACCCTCACTGCGAAGGGTGCATTCATCGAGAATTCGCCACCAATTGCCATTATACTGTGTGACAGATCGAAGTTGAGTATGTGGAGCCCTGCTGCGAGTAGCAAGAACTCTGAACTGGAAAGGGTTGTTCTTTTCATACAGAGGGAGATGAAGACCAGCTTCCAAGGCACCAACAGAAATTAATAATCTATGATGACTATATTGAAATTTTCTCATCAAATCGAAGGTCATCATATCGGAAGCACAATCAACAAAAGAAACCTTAAATCCTTGAAGATTATGTCTTCTTTTAAATTCTTCAATATCCATAGATCGATAGCTATAAGATGACATTGATCGCTTACTCTTGGGGGCAACATTAGGGACATCGGGAGAAGAATCCCGTACGGTACGAGGTACAGCAGGAGAAGGAGTAGCAAGAGATAAATCTTGACGAGAAACAGCATATCGAGATGAAGAAGACCTACTTGATCTCCTGTTTTCACCTTGATTGCTGGCTGCATCAGATTTTCTTGGAGACATATTGAAGATCTGAGCAGAAAGAAACAAAAGAAAGAAAAAATTAATATATGAAGAAATTACCTAGCAATAATTACAGTGTAAAAAAGGGACATAACCTGAGAATCACAATCTTTTTACTACACCAATAAACCCTCATCCATGAAAAGAAAATTTTGAATCAAGAAAATAAAATTACTTACATGAAGAAAAGAAGTTAACAATGGTCAAATTGAAGTAGAGAAGAAACCAATTAACGAGAACAGAGCTCCTGAGTAATGGGAAGATTTGAAAAGTTTAAGGAAGACAAAGTGCAATAACTAAAAAAGAAAAAAGAGATAGCAGAAAGTTACAGGATATTTAAAGAAGAAGAATAGTAACCGCCACAAGATGGGAGAACAAAATAATCGGAAAAGATTTGATTTCATTGGAAAAAGTGTAACTGACATAATCATGTTAATGCCAGCGGAAAACTCGGATAACGTGCAGAAAAGAAACTGAAAAGTTAAAAACGACAAGTCCTTCTCTATTTTTCAAAATCTCGGATCGACCGTTGGATGATTTTGTAAAAAAGAGAAGAAGGGGGCAAATTGTTAGTAAATTAAAGAAGCATGACACGTGGAAGAAGATCAAGTTAAGAAGCAACCAGATTAAAAAAGGTGAGAAACACAGGATCACTGTTAAAGATATCAAATTTCGAAAAGACACGAGACGTTTCCTGACATCAGAGCGATGAATTGCATGAATGACACATAAGATCGAGAAAGCTGAACAGCATCGAATAAAACAAACAGCATTAAATGATAGCTGATCGGGAAAGTAAAAAGTTATTATTATTATATTATTTTATGATCGAGAAAGCCAAATGTAATAATTATTTTATGATCGAGAAAGTGAATTGTAATAATTACTCTATTATTTTAATGATCGAGATCACACAAGTCTTTAAAGATAAGGAAACACGTGTCGGACATATTAAGCATCGAATCAAGAAGTAAGTAGGAGCAATCTGTCATCTATGTGATCGCACCAAGTAAAAGACAAAATACAAGAACGATAGATACATCGAAACAAGATGGATCGACCCAAAGAAGAATTGATCCAGAACGATGACCAGGAAGTAAAAAATGACACGTTGCATAAAGAGCGACCCAGAAAAATAGATCTATAAATAGAAGAGATCAAACAACAAAGAAGGGACGGAAAAAAAGGGAGCAGAGGAGAAAAAGAGAGAGAAAATATTTTTAGGTATGAATCTATGAAATATAGTAATATCATGTAAGAATTTCTGTATTTAAATTGAAAAGTGTAAGGATTATAAACCCAAAAATTGCAAAACCTGGGTGATGAATGGTATTGTTCATAAATGATTTTATGAAATGAATAAAAGGATTTTTCTTTGTTACTCGATCTTAGTTATGTAAATTGTATCCAAGAATTTGATTGGTTGTTTAGTCGAAAGGATTTTTTGGCATAAACAAT
>JAJJMC010000001.1:43659-44845 GCA_023531435.1 Papaver californicum | reverse complement strand
AGTGAGTTACAGACAGAGTTCGAAAAGATCAAATCTTTGATGATTCCATCATACATGATTGAGTTGCGAAAACTTCTGGATAGGTATCCTACATCTGAACTGAACTCTTTCTGGTTAAAGAATCTCTTTCTAGTTGCTCTGGAACAATTAGGAGATTCTCTAGAAGAAATACGGGGTTCTGCTTCTGGTGGCAACATGCTATTGGGTGGTGGTCCCACTTATGGGGTCAAATCAATACGTTCTAAGAAGAAATATTTGAATATCAATCTCATCGATATCATAAGTATCATACCAAATCCCATCAATCGAATCACTTTTTCGAGAAATACGAGATATCTAAGTCGTACAAGTAAAGAGATCTATTCATTGATAAGAAAAAGAAAAAACGTGAACGTTGATTGGATTGATGATAAAATAGAATCCTGGGTCGCGAACAGTGATTCGATTGATGATGAAGAAAGAGAATTCTTGGTTCAGTTCTCCACCTTAACGACAAAAAAAAGGATTGATCAAATTCTATTGAGTCTGACTCATAGTGATCATTTATCAAAGAATGACTCTGGTTATCAAATGGTTGAACAACCGGGATCAATTTACTTACGATACTTAGTTGACATTCATAAAAAAGATCTAATGAATTATGAGTTCAATAGATCCTGTTTAGCAGAAAGACGGATATTCCTTGCTCATTATCAGACAATCACTTATTCACAAACCTCGTGTGGGGCTAATAGTTTTCATTTCCCATCTCATGGAAAACCCTTTTCGCTCCGCTTAGCCCTATCCCCGTCTAGGGGTATTTTAGTGATAGGTTCTATAGGAACTGGACGATCCTATTTGGTCAAATACCTAGCGACAAACTCTTATGTTCCTTTCATTACGGTATTTCCGAACAAGTTCCTGGATGACAAGCCTAAAGGTTATCTTATTGATGATATTGATGGTAGTGACAATATCGAGATTGATGCTAGTGACGATATCGATGATGACCTTGATACAGAGCTGCTAACTATGACGAATGCGCTAACTATGTATATGACGCCGAAAAAAGACCGATTTGATATCACCCTTCAATTCGAATTAGCAAAAGCAATGTCTCCTTGCATAATATGGATTCCAAACATTCATGATCTGTATGTGAATGAGTCGAATTACTTATCCCTCGGTCTATTAGTGAACTATCTCT
>JAJJMC010000001.1:8659-23659 GCA_023531435.1 Papaver californicum | reverse complement strand
CAGTCTGGGGGATGGAAACTGAATTTCCTTTTGGTTCTCCTCGAAGACGACCTTCGTTTTTAAAACCCATTTTTAAAGAACTAGAAAACAAAATAAGAAAAAAAAAAACACAAAGTTTTCGAGGTTTAAGAGTTTTACAAGAAAAAACAAAAGGGTTTCTAAAGGACTCAAAAGAAAAAGAAAGCTGGACTCATAAAAAGGATTTCTTTCTAAAAAAAAGAATAAAAGAGCTTGGCAAAGTAAATCCAATTCTATTAGTTGGATTGAAAAAAGTATATGAATCGAGTGAAAATAAAAAAATTTCTCTCAAAGAAAATAAGATAGTTCATGAATCGTCCAGTCGAATTAGATCAATGTATTGGACAAATTATTCACTAACAGAAAAAAAAATGGAGGATCTGGCTGATAGGACAAGTACAATTAAGAATCAAATGGAAAAAATAATAAATGACAAGAAAAAAAAATTTCTAATTCCAGATAGAAATATTAATCCTAACGATACAAGTTGTAACGATAAAAGATTAGAAGCGCCAAAAAATTTTTGGCAGATATTCCAAAGAAGAAGTGCTAGATTAATACGTAAACGACACTCTTTTTTTAATTTTTTGATTGAAAAGATATATATGGACACCCTTCTATATCTCATTAATATTCCCAGGATCAATGCAAAATTTTCCCTAGACTTAAAAAAAGGGGAGATTGATAAAAAAAGTTACAACGATGAAATAAAGAAAGAAGGAGTGGAAGAAAAAAAAAAAAAAAGAATTCCTGTTATTTCGACTAAAAAGAGGGCACTTTCTAATATAAGTAATAAGAATTTACATCATTTTTGTGCCCCAGTTGATTTGTCACAGGCATATGTATTTTACAAATTATCACAAACCCAAGTGATTAACAAATATCACATGAGATCTGTACTTCAATATAATGGAACGTCTTTTTTTCTTAAGGATAGAATAAAGCATTTTTTTGGAACACAAGGAATACTTTATTCTGAATCAAGACATAAAAAACTTAGCAATTTTGAAACGAATGGGTGGAAAAATTGGTTAAACGGTCATTATAACTATAAATATAATTTATCGAAGATTACATCGTCTCAATTAGTTCTGCAAAAACAACGAAATGGAGTCAATCAAAGTCATACAATTTCAAACAAGGCATCAACAAAATTGGATTCATATGAACAAAAAAATTTATGTCATTATAAGAAGAAAAATGCTTATGTGATGGATTCATTATCGAGTAAAACCAAAAGTTTTAAAAAACAGTATGGATATGATCTGTTATCACAGAAATATATCAATTATAGAGAAGGTAAGGATTCATATATTTCTCTAGCACCATTACAAGTAAAGGGAAGCCTCAAAATTCCCTATAACTACAACACAAATAAACCCCCAATTTTTTCTATGCCGGCAGGCATATATATGAGTCATTATCTAGGAGAAGATTGTATTGTTGATACGGATAAAAATCCAGATAGAAAATATTTTGATTGGAGAATCATTTCTTTTTGTCTTATAAAGAAGATCGATATTGAGGCTTGGGCTAATATGGATACTGAGACCCGCATGAATAAAAATACTAAAACAGGAACTAACTATTATTCAATCATTAATCAAATTGATACGAAGGATCTTTCGTATCTTGCGATTGATAAACAAATAAAACTATCAAGTGGAAAATTTGTTTTTTTTGATTGGATGGGAATGAATGAAGAAATACTAAACCGCCCCATATCAAATCTGCAACTTTGGTTCTTCCCAGAATTGTTGGGGCTATATGATGCATATAGGATTAAACCGTGGATTATACCAACAAAATCACTTCTTTTCCATTTTAATGGAAATAAAAACACTAGTGAAAAGAAAAAAAAAAAAGATCTTGAATTAGAAAATAAAAATAAAGAAGAAAAAGAAGAATCAGCCCAAGAAGATCTTGGATCAGATCTATCAAACCAACAAAAAGAGGTTAAAGAGGATTATAGTGACTCATACATGAAAAAGAGTAGAAATCAAAATAAATGGAAGAGCACCACAGAAGCGGAACTTGATTTCTTCCTGAAAAGATATTTTCTTTTTCAACTGAGATGGCATGGTTCTTTGGATCAAAGAATAATCAATAGTATCCAGATATATTGTCTCCTGCTTAGACTGAACAATCCAAAGCAAATAGCGATATCCTCTATTCAAAGAGGAGAAATGCGTCTGGATATATTGCTGATTCAAAAAGATCTAAATCTTACAGAATTGATAAACAAAGGAGTATTGATTATTGAACCTGTTCGCCTGTCTATACAAGGGGATGGACTATTTATTATGTATCAAACCATAGTTATTTCACTGGTCCATAAGAGTAATCACCAAACTAATATAAAAAACCAACAAAAAGAAAACGGTTATAAGAATTCTTTTGATGAATCCATTAAAAGACATAGACATGAAAGGGTGCTTGAAAAGAGAGATGAAAAAAATTATGCTTTTGTTGTTCCTGAAAATATTTTAGCTCCTAGATGTCGTAGAGAATTGAGAATTCGAATTTGTTTAAACTCAGAAAAAATAAATGTTTTGGATAGAAAGAAAACATTTTACAATAAGAACAACATAAGGAACTGCGGCACTTTTTTGGAGGAGAGCAAGCATCTTGATAAAGATCCAAAGAATTTCGATAGAGATAGAAATAAATTTCTGAAATTGAAATTTATTCTTTGGCCAAATTATCGATTAGAGGATTTAGCTTGTATGAATCGCTATTGGTTTGATACCAGTAATGGAAGTCGTTTCAGTATGTCAAGGATATCTATGTATCCACGATTTACCATTAATTGATGGTAAATCTCCTTCCTATCTATAACGTGCCAGATATGGCATGATATATGAAGGCAAACAAATGTACCCGCACGTTTGTGTTATATTAATTTCTATTCTGGTTTCCCGTATAGGATACTTTATTCAATGACCTAAAAATCTTCTTCGGATCAATTTTTCCCTTTCTTTTTTTGTGGGGGAGTTGAAGAACTCGACCACCCTTTTGTATCTATATCCGAATGAAATTGCAAATTGGATTAATTCATTCAATTTGAAAGGAAAAGGTAGTATATAAAAAAATTTGTGTATACCTGAACTAGATTCAAAAACCGGTATTATTTTTACTGATCGATAAACTCCATTTTTGTCTAAAAGAAAAAAGGGAGAAGCGCTCTTTTTATGAGAAAAAAAGCATTCATCTCGGTTATTTCGCAAGAAGAAAAAGAATAAAACTAAGGGGTCCGTTGAATTCCAAGTATTCAGTTTCACCAATAAACTGCGCAGACTCACTTTCCATTTGGAATAGCACAAAAAAGACTTTTTATCTCAGAGAGGTCTAGGGAAAACTCTGGGAAAACGGCAACGGTTGCTGGCTTATTTGTAAAAAAAAATAGAATACGTTATAAAGAATTAATTGGTCGGTTGGATATTCGGGAGCCAAAGACTAGTTAAGTTAATTTTCAGATTTCGTTTGAATTATTTGATTTATTAGATCTTGAATTTTTATGAACTTTGTTTCGTTTTCAGCAATTCATGGAATAATGAATCGGGGAAAAAATATGACTGTATCAGCTACAAGAAAAGACCTCATGATAGTCAATATGGGTCCTCACCACCCATCGATGCATGGCGTTCTTCGACTCATCATTACTCTAGATGGTGAAGACGTTATTGACTGTGAACCTATATTGGGTTATTTACACAGAGGGATGGAAAAAATAGCGGAAAACCGAACAATTATCCAATATCTGCCTTATGTAACACGTTGGGATTATTTAGCTACTATGTTTACCGAGGCAATAACGGTAAATGGACCAGAACAGCTGGGAAATATTCAAGTTCCTAAAAGAGCCCGTTATATCAGAGTCATTATGTTGGAACTGAGTCGTATAGCCTCTCATTTATTATGGCTTGGCCCTTTTATGGCGGATATAGGTGCGCAGACTCCTTTCTTCTATATTTTCAGAGAGAGAGAATTGATATATGATCTATTCGAAGCTGCCACAGGTATGCGAATGATGCATAATTTTTTTCGTATCGGAGGAGTAGCTGCTGATCTACCTCATGGCTGGATAGATAAATGTTTAGATTTCTGCGATTATTTTTTAACCGGGATTGCTGAATATCAAAAGCTTATTACGCAAAATCCAATTTTTTTAGAACGCGTTGAGGGGGTAGGCGTTGTTGGTGGAGAGGAGGCAATAAATTGGGGTTTATCAGGACCAATGCTACGAGCTTCCGGAATACAATGGGATCTTCGTAAAGTCGATCATTATGAGTGTTACGACGAGTTTGACTGGGAAGTACAATGGCAAAAAGAAGGGGATTCATTAGCCCGTTACTTAGTCCGAATCGGTGAAATGACAGAATCCATAAAAATAATTCAACAAGCTTTGGAAGGAATTCCGGGAGGGCCCTATGAAAATTTAGAAGCCCGACGCTTTGATAAAGCAAGGGATTCCGATTGGAATGATTTTGACTATAGATTTATTAGCAAAAAAACATCTCCTACTTTTGAATTGTCGAAACAAGAACTTTATGTGAGAGTAGAAGCCCCAAAGGGGGAATTGGGGATTTTTCTGATAGGGGATCATAGTGCTTTTCCTTGGAGATGGAAAATTCGTCCTCCGGGTTTTATCAATTTGCAAATTCTTCCTCAGTTAGTTAAAAGAATGAAATTGGCTGATATTATGACGATACTAGGTAGTATAGATATCATTATGGGAGAAGTTGATCGTTAATATGATAATTGATACGACAGAATTACAGGCTATCAATTCTTTTTCCAGATTGGAATCCTTAAAAGGGGTCTATGGTCTTATATGGTTGCTTGTCCCTATTTTTACTCCTGTATTGGGAATCACGATAGGAATACTAGTTATTGTGTGGTTAGAAAGAAAAATATCTGCGGGGGTACAACAACGTATTGGACCCGAATACGCGGGTCCTTTGGGAATTCTTCAAGCTCTAGCAGACGGGACAAAACTCCTTTTTAAAGAGGATCTTCTCCCATCTAGAGGAGATTTTTTTTTATTCAGTCTCGGACCCTCTATAGCAGTCATATCCATTTTACTAAGTTATTCAGTAATTCCTTTTGGATATCGTCTTGTTTTAGCTGATCTCAGTATAGGTGTTTTTTTATGGATTTCTATTTCAAGTATTGCTCCTATTGGACTTCTTATGTCAGGATATGGTTCAAATAATAAATATTCTTTTTTGGGTGGTCTACGAGCTGCTGCTCAATCGATTAGTTATGAAATACCATTAACTCCATGTGTGTTATCAATATCTCTACGTGTGATTCGTTGGGGCATGAACTTTTACCTCATTTTTTCTAGGAAAGAAGTTGAATGGAGTGAATAGAGATTCTTTTTTTTTATTCGTCATTCGGGGTGATGACCTAAACCAGATAGTTATATGAGTGAAACAAAACAGCTTAGAAATTAGCAGTAAAAAGGTTGAGACTCATTCCCTATGTACAAGAGCTAAGCAAAAAAAGAGAAATTACCCCAAGGTTGGTTGATTAGTCATCACGGTTTGAAGCGGGTAGAAAAGATCAACTGGCTGGAGTTTTGTTTTAACTATTCTATTATATTGTATGTATTACCATACCGGGGATCGAGCAAAAATGAGTGGACGGTTAGGAACACCAAGATACACAAAGGATTAGTAACGGAGATAATGGAAGTTACCAAAAAAGGTATTTCTGCATAAACGGAATCATACTGGGGCTTTAAGTTGGTAGAAACAATCAAGTAGTACTTCCCCACGATCCCGATCCCGAGTATGGTCCTATCCACAGGTTAAATAAATAATTATCAGGAACGAAGTAATCCTTTTTTTTAAGCCCACTTTTACTTTTCGTAGAAAGAAGCATAGGAACGAAATAAATAGGTTGAAATACCTACTTAGACAACGAGTATTTTATTCAAGGATTAAGTTATTACTGAATAAAGACAAACTAAAATAAGAAAGGATAAGATCAATTCGGAAGCACCCTTTTTTCTATTATAGCAGACGGAATTGCATTGGTTTAATTTGTGACTCCTCGATACATCTTGATTCTATCTATCCTACTAACACATAGCGAGATAATACCGAACCAGTCCTTAGATTTAGTTAAGGCCATCGAGGAGCCGTATGAGACTGAAGTCTCATGTACGGTTCTGCAATAGCGATGGAAGCAGTGATGTTATCACCTACTATAATTATCTAACAGTTCAAGTACAGTTGATATAGTTGAGGCGCAGTCAAAATATGGTTTTTGGGGGTGGAATCTGTGGCGTCAACCTATAGGTTTTGCAGTTTTTGTAATTTCTTCCCTAGCAGAATGTGAGAGATTACCCTTTGATTTACCAGAAGCCGAAGAAGAATTAGTAGCAGGTTATCAAACCGAATATTCAGGTATCAAATTTGGTTTATTTTATGTTGCTTCCTATCTAAATCTACTAGTTTCTTCATTATTTGTAACAGTTCTTTATTTAGGAGGTTGGAATCTTTCTCTTCCGTACATATTTCTTCCTCATTTCGAAATTAATGAAGTGGGTGGAGTCTTTGGAATGACAATTGGTATTTTTATTACATTAGCTAAAGCTTATTTGTTCCTGTTCATTCCTATTACAACAAGATGGACTTTACCTAGGATGAGAATGGACCAACTATTAAATCTTGGGTGGAAGTTTCTTTTACCTATTTCTCTAGGTAATCTATTATTGACAACTTCTTTCCAACTCTTTTCACTCTAAGGGCATACGATATTCTATTCTCGATTTAGAACTTCTCTCAAACAAGAGAAAGAAACTTCAAATTATTCATAGATATTCACGATATGCTCCCTATGGTAACTGGGTTCATTAATTATGGTCAACAAACAGTAAGAGCTGCAAGGTATATTGGTCAAAGTTTCATGATTACCTTATCCCACACGAATCGTTTACCCGTAACTATTCAATATCCTTATGAAAAATTGATCACATCTGAGCGTTTCCGCGGTCGAATCCACTTTGAATTTGATAAATGCATTGCTTGTGAAGTATGTGTTCGTGTATGCCCTATAGATCTGCCTGTTGTTGATTGGAAATTGGAAACGGATATTCGAAAAAAACGATTGCTTAACTATAGTATTGATTTTGGAATCTGTATTTTTTGTGGGAACTGCGTCGAGTATTGTCCAACAAACTGTTTATCAATGACTGAAGAATATGAACTTTCTACATATGATCGTCATGAATTGAATTATAATCAAATTGCTTTGGGTCGGTTACCAATGACAGTAATTGGAGATTACACGATTCGAACCATTATGAATTCCACTCAAATAAAAAAAGCCACGGGTAAACTCCTTGATTCAAGAACTATTACCGATTACTAAGATTCCGTTTTAATCTAAAGGAGCGGATCTTCTTTTATTTTGTTCGGTTAATAACGAAAAAAAACCAGCTCTTATTTATTGGTGATTCGCGAGAATCACGGCTTACTTTGGATAAAAAAGAATTGAATATATCCGCGATAATTTCGAAATATATGAATATATAAGCAATCGGATAGAGAAATGGAATGAATTAATCTATCTACATCAACCCACACCCCGTATAGGATTTAATAAAAAAGTCACTTATCATAAAAACAGGGTAACTTTCCTTTTCTGGTCTAGTCAATAAGATTATGAAACATTTCGACTTATTTATCTCTTATTTTACATATAATGGATTTAACTGGACCAATACATGATTTTCTTTTAGTTTTTTTGGGGTTGGGTCTTATAATAGGAGGTCTAGGAGTGGTATTACTTACTAATCCTATTTTTTCCGCCTTTTCATTAGGATTTGTTCTTGTTTGTATATCCTTATTTCATATTCCATCGAATTCCCATTTTGTAGCTGCTGCACAACTCCTTATTTATGTAGGAGCCATAAACGTCTTAATCATATTCGCTGTTATGTTCATGAACGACTCGGAATATTACAATGATTTCAGTCTTTGGACTGTTGGGGATGGGGTAACTTCACTGGTTTGTACAAGTATTTTTGTTTCACTAATAACTACTATCCCAGATACGGCATGGTACGGGGTTATTTGGACTACAAGATCAAACCAGATTTTGGAGCAAGATTTGATAAATAAAGGTCAACAAATCGGGATTCATTTATCAACCGATTTTTTTCTTCCTTTTGAGCTTATTTCTATAATTCTTTTAGTTTCTTTGATAGGTGCAATTGCTATGGCTCGTCAGTAAAAAATACGGAGAAAAAGAATTATTTGGTTCTGTCTTAGCCTATCCATTTTCCTTCAATTAATGGTCAGATTTTTCAGGTAGAAAATGTAAATTTTTTTCTTTTAGTTCAATCTATTACCAATATGTTCCTTAGTTCTGTACTTGTTAGATTCGAGTCAACCAAATTAGTTAAGGTTGAATTGTTGTTCATATTGAAATTAAAGAAATTCAGATTGAGGGGGGTTTGGTTAATGCTGCTTGAACATGAACTTGTTTTGAGTGCCTATTTATTTTCTATTGGTATTTATGGATTGATCACAAGTCGAAATATGGTTAGAGCACTTATGTGTCTTGAGCTTATACTGAATGCAGTTAATATGAATTTCGTAACATTTTCTGATTTATTTGATAGTCGCCAATTAAAAGGGGACATTTTTTCTATTTTTGTTATAGCTATTGCAGCCGCTGAAGCAGCTATTGGGCCAGCCATTGTTTCGTCCATTTATCGTAACAAAAAATCAATTCGTATCAATCAATCGAATTTGTTGAATAAATAATGGTAATTAGATGAATGTGTTAATCATACAAATAACGAATAAAATCTTTCTCAATACAAATTAATATTATATACGACAGAAGCATATGACTCTGTTTGCTAAAGAGTAATAAATCAAAGTATCTTGGCCCTCTCTCATGACCAAATATATAAGTCAATTTTTTAGAAAACAATTTTGGTTAATTATTGATTCGTCTGGTGTCTACAATATATGATTCCATTTTTTTACTAGATCGAAAATTCATGATGTTCAAAAAGTAGATAGATCCAATGTCACATTCAGTAAAGATTTATGATACATGCATAGGGTGCACTCAATGTGTACGAGCCTGCCCCACAGATGTATTAGAAATGATACCTTGGGACGGATGTAAAGCTAAGCAAATAGCTTCTGCTCCAAGAACAGAAGACTGTGTGGGTTGTAAGAGATGTGAATCCGCTTGTCCAACAGATTTCTTGAGTGTCCGAGTTTATTTATGGCATGAGACAACTCGCAGCATGGGTCTAGCTTATTGATACGTTCCAGAAAGCTTAACTTGAATCCATTTTTTTATCTTTACCGACAAAACCCCGTGCTCGAAATCGAAATAGGCTATTTTCTCGAGTACGGGGTTTTCTGGTCAAAGTGTATCTTATCTTGTCTTTACTACGAATTATTTTCCTTGGTTAACAATAATTGTTGTTTTGCCGATATTCGCGGGTTTTTCCATTTTCTTTCTCCCCCATAGAGGAAATAAGGTCATCCGATGGTATACTATATCTATATGCCTAGTGGAACTACTTCTAACGACCTATGTATTCTGTTATCATTTCCAGTTGGACGATCCATTAATTCAATTAGAACAGGATTTTAAATGGATTAATTTTTTTGATTTTCACTGGAGACTCGGAATCGATGGAATTTCCATAGGACCTATTTTATTGACGGGATTCATCACAACTTTAGCTACTTTAGCGGCCCGGCCAGTTACTCGGGATTCACGACTGTTCCATTTCTTGATGTTAGCAATGTACAGCGGTCAAATAGGACCTTTTTCTTCTCGAGATCTTTTACTTTTTTTTATCATGTGGGAGTTAGAATTAATTCCTGTTTACCTACTTTTATCCATGTGGGGAGGGAAGAAGCGTTTGTACTCAGCTACAAAGTTTATTTTGTACACTGCAGGGGGTTCTATTTTTCTCTTAATGGGAGTTCTCGGTATGGGTTTATATGCTTCTAACGAACCAACATTGAATTTTGAAACATTAGCGAATCAATCATATCCTGTGGCATTAGAAATAATATTCTATTTTGGTTTTCTTATTGCTTATGCTGTCAAATCACCGATTATACCTCTACATACATGGTTACCAGATACCCACGGAGAAGCACATTACAGTACATGTATGCTTCTAGCCGGAATCTTATTAAAAATGGGAGCATATGGGTTGGTTCGGATCAATATGGAATTATTACCCCATGCTCATTCCTTTTTTTCTCCCTGGTTGATTATTGTAGGCACAGTGCAAATAATCTATGCAGCTTTAACATCTCCCGGGCAACGCAATTTAAAAAAGAGAATAGCCTACTCTTCTGTATCTCATATGGGTTTTACAATTATAGGAATAGCCTCCGTAACCGATCTGGGACTCAATGGGGCCATTTTGCAAATAATTTCTCATGGATTTATTGGTGCGGCGCTTTTTTTCTTGGCAGGAACGAGTTATGATAGAATACGTCTCGTTTATCTCGACGAAATGGGAGGAATAGCTATCCCAATGCCAAAAATATTTGCAATGTTCAGTAGTTTCTCGATGGCTTCTCTTGCATTGCCGGGAATGAGTGGTTTTGTTGCCGAATTGGTAATCTTTTTTGGCATAATTACCAGCCCAAAATATCTTTTAATGCCAAAAATACTAATTACTCTTGTAATGGCAATTGGAATGATATTAACTCCTATTTATTCATTATCTATGTCACGCCAGATGTTTTATGGATACAAGCAATTTAATGCCAAAAATTTTTATTTTTTTGATTCTGGACCACGAGAGCTTTTTGTTTCAATCTGTATCTTTCTGCCAGTAATAGGCATTGGTATTTATCCAGATTTCGTTCTCTCACTATCTGTTGACAAGGTAGAAGCTATTTTATCTAATTACTTTTCTCGATAGTTTGCATGAATAAGGCATAAAAAAAAAGCTGCGATAATAAAATTAGGTGGACAATAAAAGAAAAAGAAGTGAATTGTAATCAGATACGTTTGAAGTTTTAGAGAACCGGTTCAATCAAGTAGTAATTGAACCGGTTCTCTAAAACTAACACAAACTTTCATTACATATGCGATTTCTATGTATTAGGTCACGTCTTCGATTAAGATGCTAATGTGAATGAACCATAACTATGTAGGCCTATTCCTAATAGATTGACCCCAAAATAGCATACCCAAATTATAAGAAATCCCATAGAAGCTACAATTGCGGAATTTGTGCCTTTTAAATTTTGGTTGGTTCTAATATGTAAATAAATAGCAAATATAGTCCAAGTAATAAATGCCCAAGTTTCCTTGGGGTCCCAATTCCAATATGACCCCCACGCCTCATTAGCCCACACTGCGCCTGAAAGAATACCAACCGTTAAAAAGATAAACCCTAGACTAATGACACGATAACTCCAACGATCCAATTGCTGAATCAATTGATACCTGTGATAATTTCTAAATGAAAGTAAAGAATTGTTTAGTAAAGCATAGCTTCTTTCATTTACATATTGAATCTCATCAAAATCAAAGGAAAATGGCCCAATTAATGAATGCTTGTTTTTACCAAAGACCCATAGGCTTTTTCGAAATGTAATGACTAGAAGAGATACTGATAATAATGATCCACATAAAAGAGCTGCATAACTTAATATCATCATACTTACGTGCATCATTAACCACTGAGATTGGAGGGCAGGTACTAATATTGTGGATTGATGCATTTCAGTCAAAAGACCTGAAGTAGCAAATCCTTGGGTAAAAATAGTACTTGGTGCGGTTATTGCGCTTAAATCGTTTTTATTATTCCATATTTTAGGAACCATATGAATAATGGAAAAGCCCCATGAAAGGAATAGTAATGATTCATATAAATCACTTAAGGGGAAATGTTCCGAATAAATCCAACGAGTAACTAATAATCCTGTTATACAGAAAAAGGTAGCTATCATGCCCTTTTCTGACGAATCATGTAGTCCTATGGTTTCGTGGACTAATAAGGTCATCAAATAAATCGTAATTACAATTGAAACAATTGAAAAAGAGATGTGAGTTAATATATGTTCTAAAGTCGAAAATATCATAAAAAATCCTAAAAAAAAAAAGGGAGTCCTTTAACACTGGAACGGAAATGATTAATCCATTTCATTTTCATTATAAGATTTATTGTATCTCTTTTAGAAGATGCCGCCACTCGGACTCGAACCGAGATGCTCTAGCACTGCTTCCTAAGAGCAGCGTGTCTACCGATTTCACCATAGCGGCTTGCTCGAAAGCATAATAGCCCATACGCACTCAAACGTCGAGATTGTAAGGAGTCAATTCAATGTAATATTTTTTAGGAAAAATGCAAATCAAATAAAGGCCTATTCCTATTTCTATTTGAACGTTCAATAATCTCTTATAGGATGGTTTTCATTTTAACGATGGACTTTTCGAAAGGTTTCAGCTCTCCCAAAACGAACAGCTTAGTAGGAACTAGAGAGTTCTGCTCTCAATTCAGGTATAGAAGTAAAAAAAACCTTTCTTTTTTTATTCTTTTTTTATGATTTCATGGGTCCGAACAAAACGAAAAAATCTATTGTATCCATAGTCATTAATAAGAAAACCCTCAAAAGAAAAGTGAAACTTTCTATCAAGTACTATGTTTTTTCGTTTGACCAAAAAAACATAGTACCCTTTTTTTATTTAGGAAATGAAAGGCTTCCTATCCTAAATACGACAACCGATAGTGCGGCCTCATATTTATCAGTAAAAAATATGAGTTAATGGGAGTCGTTCATCTTATCAATTTTATTAGCAAATTCTTCGAGGCATATTGATTTAGATTATTCCAAGACTTGTTTATTTTTTTGTTGCACAAAAAAACTTTTTGAATTCCCGGTAGAAAGAGATTTTGCTAAGGAAAAAGCTTTTAGCGCAGCCAAATATCCTTTTCTTTTCCAAATGTTTTTACGAATACGCTTTTTTGATATAGAAGTACGTTTCTTTGGAACGGCCATTTTAAAATAAAGAGGTTACTCATTGTTTTAGTTGGATGTGAAAGACATGTATTGTTCAAAATGCGTCATTTTTTTCTTTAGCTCTATATTTATTCCCTAGATCATACTTTCTTGATAATATACAATATGGATACGTGTGAGTCCCATAGAGGATTTCTGGAGAAAAGTTGTATATCTTAATTTTTTCTTTATTTTCGGAATACTTTATTCCTTTTTTTTACGTACATTATAAAAAAAAAAAGAAGCCTTTTGATATACTAATCTTCGTTCGAATCTATATCTGTGTCACCGTCATAAAAAAAAGGGCTACGGCTCATCGTATTCTCTTTTTTTTAATAAAAAAGAGAAAAATGGAAAACGCTTACCTTAATTGAAGAGAAGAATACTGTAACCTTTTTTCTATCAATTCATCAATAGAGTACAGTACCCTTAGTTAAATGAAAATTTCAAAAAAGGAAAACCGGAATGAGACTGATATTGAATCAGTTAATATAATAAACACTTGAGAAAAAGCCATTTAACTAAGTCCTTTTTTCAATTCTACGCAAAGTGGGTATCAAAGTGCCGGATATCGTAGAGTTTTCTAGAAGTATCCGTTGTTTTGGTGGAATAGAAGCTACTCGAGAATAATTAGTAAAGTCTTCCAAATATACTAACTAGAATCACAAGATCTTTTTTGGGGGTCAAGTTTTTGCTAGATCCTATGCTCAATAAAGTTATTGATGGATCTTACATACCAGAATAAAGTACTTTTTTTACTATAATTAAATTACTTAATTGTTTTTCCTTGATCAATGAATATAATAATAAAGAAATGAAAATTTCATATTATGATTCTGTATCTTCCTAAATATCCTAGTTAATCACTAAGTGGTACCTTTTCAAAAAAACTTGATCTTTTGACCGCTTGTAACTTCTTATTTTTTTTTGGAGGGGAAAGAATTAGAAAGATTTAAGAATCCAAAATTCTATTTTAGTTCTTTCTTTTCTTTATTTTATTGCTCTTTCCGAAAGATATCAGAGCTGGTGAATTGAAAAAAAAAAAGTTTGATTTTCTTATGGAACATACATATCAATATGCATGGATCATACCTTTCGTTCCACTTCCAGTTCCTATAGCAATAGGGGTGGGGCTTCTCCTTGTTCCAACGCCAACAAAAAACCTCCGCCGTCTCTGGGCTTTTCTTAGTGTTTTATTACTAAGTATAGTTATGCTTTTTTCAATCGATCTGTCTATTCAACAAATGAATGGTAGCTCCATCTATCAATATTTATGGTCTTGGACCATAAATAATGATTTTTCTTTAGAGTTTGGCGACTTGATCGATCCACTTACTTCTATTATGTTAATATTAATCACTACTGTTGGAATTATGGTTCTTATTTATAGTGATAATTATATGTCTCATGATGAAGGATATTTGAGATTTTTTGCTTATATGAGTTTTTCCAATACTTCCATGTTGGGATTAGTTACTAGTTCAAATTTAATACAAATTTATTTTTTTTGGGAGTTAGTTGGAATGTGCTCGTATCTATTAATAGGTTTTTGGTTCACACGACCAATTGCAGCAAATGCTTGTCAAAAAGCGTTTGTAACTAATCGTGTAGGGGATTTTGGTTTATTATTAGGAATCTTAGGTCTTTATTGGATAACGGGTAGTTTCGAATTTCGAGATTTGTTTAAAATAGTCACAACCTTGATTGAGAATAATGGTTTAAATTCTTTTTTTCTTACTCTGTGTGCCGCCCTATTATTCCTTGGTGCAGTTGCTAAATCTGCACAATTCCCCCTTCATGTATGGTTACCTGATGCTATGGAAGGGCCTACCCCTATTTCAGCTCTTATACACGCTGCTACTATGGTAGCAGCGGGAATTTTTCTTGTAGCTCGACTTTACCCTCTTTTCACAGTTATACCTTACATAATGAATCTTATTTCTTTGATAGGTATTATAACCGT